>CABFOV010002656.1:36223-80383 GCA_902141375.1 Timema poppense
GAGCCTTACCCCCCCCCCCCCCCCCCCCCCGAACTTTGCCGATGCTTGTACTATATCGCAATTTGTCATCTATATGTATAACTTACATAAATACATAAATAAAGCATTTATAATTAAAATAAATAGTGTATGCATTGGATTTTGCAGTTTGCCATTATTAATTTATTTTATATTTCATTGATAGTAAAAAAAATAGTTATAAACTATTTATAATTCACTAAATCATAGAGCATCACAAAGAGATGCAGCAGAAGTTCTATCATTGCGGTAGCTCTTAGTATAGTCACAACTTGAAACATTTGTGTGAACAAAGCAATGGAAAGCAAATAGTTGCAAAGCGAGGTATGCCTGTACAACTTTAATGTTGCCGTTTGGTATTCTCAGTCATAAATTCAAGGTTCCTCCCTTTTTAAATATCAGATTAAAGTCTGTGCAATTTCTTTTTGAAGCAGTTTCATACATGATACATACTAAGTAGAACTGAAAGTTCATGATATAAATTACCAAACAAATCAAGTATTTTAATTACCATTAAATATTACAGTACATGTATAATTTTGTTGTGTCTATTTCTTAATGTTATATTAAATAAGATAAAGTCAATTATGAATTCTGTCATTTGAAATAAATTTTAATTGAAATGTCTGTTATTATTATTATTACTATTATAAGATAAAATATATTTCCTCGATACTGGAAAACAACACTGTAAGACCTACTTGGATAGATATTTTGATCTTCTTTCTTTAAATTAGCTCTCATTATATGCTTGTAAGTTTTACTAGACATATTTTAGGGTTTAAAATTTAAAAGAATCAGATAATATTGGATAAATGTGTTTCATTACTAAGTTTTTAAAATCAAATGTTCCCTTAAGAGGCACTGTGGGAAAGAAATATTACTACTTTGTGTTTAACTAAACCCCCACTTTAATATTAATTTGCAATGCTTGTAGAGGAGGTCAAATATGGCTCATTGTGCTGCAATAAACTCTTGATTTTATTGATTTTTAAGTGTAGTAGATCTAGTGATTATTTAGTACAAACCAGTTCAGCTATTGCTAGGATTTTGTTTTTGCAGTCCAATTTTCATAGGAAGGGCCTTATCTGACAGGAAAGTTACTCAATATAATCATCATATGGTTCCAGCCCGTGGCCGGGTCAGTTTGTATAATGCCTCCATCTCCCTCTTTCCTTCCACAATTCTTCTCCTTTCACTCGCACACTTGCTGTTATCTGTTACACCTATCTCTTTCTTGGTCTTCCTTGCGGTCTTTTTCCTACACACTTTCTCTCCATCACTATCCTTGGGCTACTTTATTTTTCAATCCTCATTAAGTGTCCATACTATCCTCTATTATCTCATGTAGGCCTAACCCAGATCTTGCCTGAACATCTTCATTTCAAATCCTATTTCCCCTAAACCTACTCTCATATAGTCATACGTCAAGTAATGTAATCTACAGCTGTCACATTTGAAAGACACTATCACAACAATTAATATAATAAAATAGTAAAATGTTATCAATTTTGGCTGCAAAATAAATGTTTGTATTTTCTAAAAGGCCATTTCTTATGAAAATGGGACTCTATATAAAACCCAAGGTATCTTCTTGTCACATTAAGTGCAGTAATACCTCACACTTGTCAAATGGTTCCCTGTGTATTTTAGTGTAATGCATGTCATATGTGGAAGGTGTGTCACTAATGTTGGCTGTTGTGTGTGTTCCAGTTGATCTAACGAATGGCCAGCTCACTCCAAACAATAACACCCCACTGCTAACACAGGCCTTGTCAGGTATTTGTCTGGTCTTGCACTAGTCCTTGCATGCCTACACCCGCTCCTGGCAAACATTCACACGCATACCTTAGATTGAGGACTCAAAACTATTTCAGGAGAATTTTTTTTGTATGTGTATACAGAAGTTATTGATTATTTCAAACTTTTTGTTTTCATGTTTGATTTTATTGACATTCTACTATTTATAACCCGCTTCGCTGGTCGGACAGTCTAAGGGCGTCACTCTTGCAATAGATTGGACTGTCAATGACAGAGGTTCAAATACCAGTTGGTTGTACTGAGGGTGGTTTTTCATACATGGCTCCCTAATCTTCTTCCACATAGATGAGGGTACATTTCCTCATAAATTCACCCTTTCTCATCCCTAACACATTAGTGTGGTTAGTACATTTGCGTGTAGCCTGGGTGGGTATTACGGCAAGATGAGGAGGAAAAAACTATGTACATTGTTCTATGCAGATATTGTTAACAATGCAACTAAATTAAATAAAAATAAAATACAAAGCGGCAGTTTTATCAAAACTCACTTTAAAATAAGATAATATATCAATTTAAAACAACCCAATAAGTCATTATCTAATTTCACATAAATAAAAGCTCGCTAAATAAAAATATATAAAAAACTATGTGTTGATATTTTTCGACAAAACTTTTTTTTTGTAAAAATGGCCCTTAATTAATGGCGTCAGTATCACTTGGTTACCATGTTTACTGAGATGTGATCAAATCGGAAAAACTGCTCACTGGTGCTTTTTTATAATAAAAAAAATATTTCCTACTTATTAAATAACACAAATACATTAGCAGATCCCTCACTTTGTTTAGAAAACATGACACTTCTCGAATAAATTTGAAAATACTGGCAAAACAACACAAACTGTTGGAATATTTCGGTCTGACTATGGTTCATTTATTACATGTTTTCCAAACGTTCATCAGTAGAAAACTCTTTTTTGAGCAGTGACGGGCTCTTAAAAAAAACAAGAAATATCTTATAAGAAAATGTGTAGTAAAATTTAGTGGTCCTATGCAGAATATCCCATGAAATCCTTAATGTGCTCCTAGGGGTATAGTTTAGGAAACACTGCTGCTATGTAGCTAGTATATCCCTCTGCAGAGATTATCAAAATACATCAGTAATTTATGTTACTTTTTGCAACATTAATTGTTACTGTGAGATTTCCCTGTTTGCTAGCCTGTGTAAAGGCGTGACATTCTGCTTCTTATTGGATGTGGTTGAGAATTGAAAGGATAGGAATCCACCTCACCTTTGTGTCTGGGGAGGGGGGGTTCACTTTCAACAGATCAACACGAAGGCTCTTGTTGCTTGTTGCGCTGTGGCCATGAAAGCTTGAACAAGAATATTAGTTTGTGTAAATATTATGTGTTTCATCAGATTTTCATGGCTAGTGAACTCCCACATAGATAAACTTAGATTTTCTTGCGAATGGACACATCCAGCGGCTATAAAAAGTTACTATATCTACTTTTAACATATTCATACACTAGTTCATTGTGGTCTGCCGCTTACACTTTTGATGGATATCAATAATATGAAATAGTGTGCTTTAAATAAAATAAAATATGTAACTAAATAAATACAATGGAATTGTAAAAGAAATTAAACATAAATGAAAGCGCCCCCTACCTGAGGAATATGCCATGAAGGCATCAAAATATTGACGTGTTTGTAAATATGAGTTACTTTTATTTGTGCCTCACTTGTCTACAATTGTGTAATATTTATTTACTCACATTAATAGCTTTTAAAATAGCACTGTTTGTGATATAGTAAGATTATTAATTCATGTGTATCGCAAACCGACACATGATAAAGTTTAACCACAGGTTCAGTCCGGATAGCTGAATCAACCTCACTTAAGTGAAAAATGATAGCCTGGACATGGGTCGCATTCACTCATATGTAGATGATGATTTCTGCACGTTCATCACAGACTCTGCCTTATAATATGAGTGAATGATGACTGGACAGGATAGCTTAGTGGTTAGAGCATTGGTGTACTAAGCCAAGGGTCCCAGGTCCTGTGTCCAGGTGTCATTTTTCAATATAATGAATATATTGATTATAGCTTAGTAAGTTTTTATCAAATTGAATAAGTGTGTTGTTAATGTTTGCCAGGTTTTACTATATCACATTAATAAAGAACTAATCTGAGTTTTGTATATGTATATTTAAGCTTTAAATGTTGTGTTACTGCATAACAATACTTTTGAATTCAAAATAGTTTCCCCAAACAATTTTATTTTATGACACACATTTAAATATAATTTCACACCATAAATATCACATAGTATTATTTTGGCATTTAATATTTAGACATGCAAAAGGGAGCAAATATTAATTGTATCAATCTTTATTTCTCTGTTTCAAGAATAATTAAATAAACATGTTTTAATTTTTAATTATTATTATTAATGATGTTTGTAATTTTATTTTGTTTAAATAATAATCACATAAACTTGTAATGAGGGTTTTTAGAACTAACATTAACTCATTTACAATTTTCCTTACATAAAATGATACAATTTTTTGAGGCTATTATAGATTTTAAAAAGTAATTTTCAATAAATCATTCAAGTACGTTCATATTGTTTCCATAATGTTTTGTCGTGTTTAAAATTCATCATGAATCAAACAACCCTTAATATTAATGCTGCATCTTCTTCAGCCCCCATAATGCAAGTTTCCATAGAATGTATTTTTGATTTTACTAAGGTGCCTGGTCTTATTACATTTCGCCTTTTCTGTGGGTATACGCACGTATCTAAAACAATGAAGATTTTTTTTTAGTTCTGAAAAACCTATATTTGAAACTTTTTATGAATTTATTAAGGATTAATGCCTCAAGTAACCCCAAATTTAAATATATATATATTTCCTTAAAAATGTATATATTCACTTAATGGTTTATATGCATACAAATAATTTATACGAGCTACCTTTGGTTATCCCCGGCTAAATAGGAAAGTTAACCCACTAAACTCTCATAATCACATATAGAATGTAACGTATGATCCTTGACCACATTGGAACTTTATTCTGATTGTGGTTTCCGTGAAATGAACCTATAAGAAGGGATCAAGCTCAAAGAGAGTTTCAAAGCATGAGAACTACCTCGTGCATGTTTTAATATAAAGTATCTACCACAGTAGGTGGTATTTATTAAGGAATGTTATTGTTCTCCTTACCTTTGATATCACATGTTGGGATGCATAAACTACCTTACGTTGATGTTGACCTTGACTTTGAGGTGGATTTATATGGTATTCTGGGGAACTAATTCTTAAATCAGTGGTGAGATGGGGGTATGGGAAAAAATTTGACGCCCCTCCCCTTTCGCCTTCTGGAATATATTTGCCTCACTTTAGATTAATTTCAGTCACCTGATATTTTATATTATGAAGTTGAAAAATGGCCTTGCATCAAACTCCAAATAGTTTCTTACTAAGGCATCCAATTTTCAAAAATTTCCCTGGAATGTGAGGCCACCCTTAGACTTTATGAGTAAGCCCATCAAACTCCTCTATTTTTGCTAATTGAACCCCCCCTTCTACGCAACTAAAGCTCCACCACCGTTGTCCAAAATATTTGTTTTTGAATTCTCACAATATTGGTATTGTTAATTCCTCTTACTCCTGATGTGGAGCAACAAAGTTTCGCTACTCCGTCTATTCATTGTTGCAGTTTCTGGGCCCACCCACTCCATGAAATTATTACAATATAGCTCGATAAAATAAATTAAAGACTAACAAACTTATCAAGACTGTTTTTAACTTTATTTTCTTTCACTTTTAAATTGTTCTCGCGCTTATCTTCTTCCATCATTTATTCCTCTAGCCCGATTGTTCGCATTGATGGTACCCATACCGGTGGTCACACGGCTTGGGGCATCAGACTCACACTATACTGGATTGCTTGTAACATGGAGGTCAAGGTTCAAATCTTGACTGCATGCACTCGTAGAATACAGAGGTTCTGGGGTTAACAGGTGATAAGTCATAGTGGTTTTTCTCATCCCCCTTCCACAATAATGTATATGTATTTACTCTATGTTCTGTATTCCTCATACTTTTCTTATATTAACATTTATATTCCAGATGGTGTGGACACTTTGCTAAATTGTCAAATCATTTAAAATAATTTAAATATATTATCTAGGAATGCTATTTTAATGTGTGTCTGCGAGTTATTTCAACCCTTAACACTCAACCCCCAAAATCTCCCTTGTGAGTGTTCCCCTGCATGTGATGTTATGTAAATGATCTATTACATAAATGCATTCTAATCGAACACATCTTTTCAGATGACATTTTGATGGTGTGGTTGTATTAATACAGACAAATGATACCCGGACAGGGGTTTGAATACGTCAAGTCAACATTGCGCACCGACCACTCTACCAACTTAGCGCTTGACGATATCAATCTAGTCAGTGTATAATTCAAATTAATATAAATTCAAGCATATTGTTGTACCCAAGTAATATCACCACTTGCTACAAGAGTGCACTGCATCACAGCAACGACTTTAAACTAACGAGTTTTCTTTACCAATTGTTGATGTTTTGCTTCTGCCCAATTTTCATAAGAAGAACCTTATCTTACAGCTAGAAAGGTTATTAGATCTACTTTCATATATTCATATGTCAAGTCATGTTATATATATTCAGCTGTCCCTTTTGATACACCGTATATTATCATTAAGTATACAATTTAAATGATTTATCAAACTGTTATCATTGTTGACCAAATAAAAATATATATTTGTATTTTCAAAAAGGGGTTTTCTATTAAAATTTGACTATAGCTAAGTATTAACGCTTGCAACAAGAAACCCGCTAGTTTAAAGTAATGTCTTTGTGGCGTGGACTCTTGTAGCAAGTGATGGTACTACTTAAGTCCTAACTAGGTCAGTATGCTTAGGAGTTGATATATTTTCTTTAGCACTACTACTTATTACCGGTTCAGGTTATACCCATATATACTAATTATCCTAATTAGCGAGAGTTGAGGAAGACTACACATATTTGTGTGAAGAAAGAGTGAAAAACCACCTTGGAAAAAATCACCCTCAGTACACCTAACTGGGATTCGAACCCCGATCTTCCTGTCATCGGCAGTCTAGTCCAATACGCGAGTAATGCCTTAGAGAATGTGGCCATCGAAGCAGGATTGGTATAGTTGAACACACTGACAAGGAGTAGATCTTGGATACCTCAGCTGGTAGAGCAGTCGGTGCATATATTTGGGCTGACAGGCTTCTAATTCCTGGCCAGGTGTCAGTTTTATATTGTTATTTATACATTTCACAGTAAATGTACTGTTTGTCAATCTACCAAGTACACAATTAATCGTTCCAGTATTTATCTGTGCCTGGATGATCCAGCTGAGACGGGGTAAGCTTAAAAAGTGTGTTTCTCCTATTGGCACGCTCTCACGCACGTTCTCTCCCCGCCTGTGTCTGTGAGGTTTGTGCTTCTTTTTTGTTGGCTCTGCTCCAAAGGACACTCAGCGAGGTGGACTCCGCCCCCACCACCGCAACAACCGCCTCCACCACCGCCACCTCAACGGCACTTCTCGGTTTCCTTTGCAGTGATGAACAACTACCAGGCTGCCGCAGCTGCAGCGGCGCAAGGGTTTGGCCCCCCGGCATCCCCGCACACCGCCAACACGAGGGGCGCGTTCCCTCCAGCCAACTCCCCTGGCCCCATGGACATGTATAGCTCAGGCGCGGGAGACAGCGTGGCGGGATACGTCCAGGCAGCCAGCCCGCAGCCGTCGGGCTTCCCCGCCATCGCGGTGAGTCGCGCTCCCATCAGCTATAACCCTGTAAGTGCCCGCCTGCCTGCCTGACTCTTGAGATGTACCTAGACTTGACAGCCTTCGCTGTCTGGCTATGTTTCATTCCTCATTAGAGAAACCACCCCTCCGGTCTTTACTGTCCGGCTGTGTTTCTTTTCTCATTAGAGATACCTTCCTTCCAGTCTTTACTGTCTGGCTATGTTTCATTCCTCACTAGAGTTACCTTTCCTATCTATCATCATACAAACGAGTTAAATTATCTCAATCATGTTCTACTGTGACATGACAGGATAACTTCAAGCTTTATTTCCCTTTCACTCTTATTCCTTCAGTCTCTTCCTTTGACCTCTGTTATCAACTATAGCTTAGTATCATTACTTCTATTACTATAGTTTATTTAATGCTTCCTTATATCCTTTATTTTAATCTATAGTCTTGTAAGTAATTTTTTCATCTATATATCTCATGCACACACACACACACCCCCACACCCCCACACCCTGTATGTAGTCATATATTGTCATATATTTTGTAGTTTAAATAGTAGATGTTTAGTTATAATTTATTATGGTTCCTCTTGCACACTCCTAAAACCCGTCATCTTATTTTCAGACACGTAATATAGGTACTTGGCTATCCCATTTTCATTATATATTTTTTCAAACTGAACTTATGTTATCATTGAGTGAAAGTGTAAACTAGCTTTCTTAATTTATCTTCAAAAACTTTATTTGTCAGTTCTTTAATCCTTCACAACTATTGTGTTGATTGCACATCATCAGCGTAAATTTATCCTCTACAGTAGAACTTAATTGGGAATTAAATGTATTTCTCATATAGAATGAAATGTATGTAGAAATTAAAAATGTTTCTCACATACAGCAGAATGTAACTGGAAATTAAATATATTTCTCATGTACAATGGAACATACTTGGAAATTACATTTATTTCTCATATACAATGGAACCTATTTGAAAACTGAATGCTTTTCTCTAATAGAATGAAACATACTTAAAAATTAAATGTTTCTCACATAAAGGCAGAATGTACCTGGAAATGAAATGTATTTCTCATACATAGAACATACTTAGAAATTAAATGTGTTTCTCACATACAGGCAGAACGTATCTGGAAATTAAATGTATCTTTCTTATACAGCAGAATTATATATATATTTTTTAGGCCACACAATAATGTAACCAGGAAAGGTAAACTGACTACCTTTCAGGATAAACAAAGGGTATATCATAGGATTTGCATTTGTAGGTTTATATTCAAGAATATGAATTTGATAGCTAAACAGTTAAATGTATTTTCACTAAATGGTTCTTCGGTGCTTTCAATTAACACTCCTTTATAAAAGTAGCTGTTGAATATTTTCATGAAATGGTTATGTTTAGTTTTTTCTACATTATTATAATATTATTATCAGCATCATTATCACTGTCTTATCACCTGTTCAGATTGTACGCATTTATGATAATTATTCTAATGGGGTGGGGATGAGGAAGGAAGCATTTAAGAGGTAATCTACCCGCATTTGTGTGGAAGGAGAGTGGGGCACTATTTAGACAAAAACACTCATTAGACTCGACTGGGATTTGTACCCCGATCTCCCTGACTTCATAATATTCTACAGTAAACAAACGATTACATTCTGGATTGTCAGTTCTTTCAAGGAATGTTTTGGACGTGTGATTATCCCACATTGTGAGACATGAAACCGTTGGATGATTGGAGGATTATGAGTATAGTAAAGGACTTTACTGATATAAAGTTACAATGTTGTAAGTTAGACTTAACTTTACTACTCTTCATTTATAGGCATTTAATGTTTCATAATTATTATCACTTTCTCCTTAGTGTGTGGTACTTATTTAGTAGTGATCTGCATGTGCATGCTGGCAAGTTTTTTTTCCCAACAAACAAACTCTTTATATTTGTTTCTCAATAGATAATTATATCAAATAATCATAATCGTCCTTAACTGTTTTCAGCCTGTGGCTAGATCACTTTAGTAAAATTCCTCTATCTTCCTCTTTCCTTCCACCATTCTTCTCCTTTCACCTGTACACTTGCTGTTATCTTCACCTCCCATATCTTTCTTGATCCCCCTCGCGGTTTTCCCCCCTCTAAACTTCATTTGCATCATTCTCCTTGAGATTGTTTCATTTTCCATTATCATTACCACACTAATTTTGGTTAATGAATACACATAAGCATCACCACACAGAAATAAGAGGAATCTCTCTCACACACAACACATTTGGTTTTTGAAATTATACATAGCGGCTTGAAAGTTGCACCTTAAAGGAATCGTACAGCCTGACCAGGGATTCGAGGAGGCGAGATGATCAGTTCATTCTTAAATCATTAACTGATGCGGCAATAAATCTTGAACATTCCTTATTCCTATAATTGACTACTTCTTGCTGGTGCATAGTGACAGAACCAGACAAATGCATGAACACAGTACATGACTTCAAGAGTAATCGATATTTTTCCCTGAACCCTTGTAAAGATTGCTGTGAACACCAGAAATTAGGCCTATTTTCCCACAGAGGCCATTAGAAGTATTTTGTTTACTCCAATAACCATGAAACCATGGCAACCATAAAAAAAGAGCCTATACTCACAAGCAGACAGTATATAACATTCATGATGCTTTGGGTGTCTTCACTAAGGGGATTGTTAAACAAGGCTCATGCTTTGTAGAATTTAACTCTATATTAATAACGGCTGATCAGGGCCGGTCCAAGGCAAAAGTTTTGTGTGTGCAAAACTCACCTCATCTGAAAAAACTGTGGAGAATACTATATATGGCCATTTTAAAACTAGACCCTATTTATACATATTTTTACTGGCGAATTTTTTTTAAATAACTAAAAAAAAAGACTGTACTGTATAACAGTCAGCCAATGGCGTCATTGTGTTTTCATACTTAACATCTTTTAGTGTTTCCTTTTCTTTCTTTTTTTTTGTTACTGATAAGGTTTTGTTTTTTACTATACAGTGAGGTATAAAGTATAATACACTTTCAAGAACTAAAAAACCTGGATTTTTATAAAGATTATGGTTGGTAAATAAAAAGAAAAGTAAAATGCAATATTTGGTTTCATTTTCTTTTACAAAAAATTGTCAGGTATATTCTAAATCAGGGGTCTCTAAACTACAGCCCACAGGCCAAATTCGGCCTACGGAATGTGTTTAGCCGGCCCACAGACGGTTTGAAAAAAAGATTGACAAATACAGAAATTATATTTTTCCTTAATGTAATGTATAAAATCCGCGCTAGCCACGTTTTATAAAGTGTATTTTGAGCCGAGGGTCCGGTCCGAGGTATGTTTCCGATTTAAGGAGGAAGAGGATAATTATGTTGGCTGCACAGCTTACATTTTAGTCATATTTAACTAAGTTTACAAGATATGCTATATATATATATATATATATATATATATATATATATAATGTGTGTATTGTATGTATTGTGTTCAATCTAACCCACCAAGAGCTTTGAATATTTCAATGTGGCCCTCTGCTTAGTAAGTTTGGGGGACCACTGTTCTAAATATTAAATTTCCTAGCTTTTATAGAAGCAAAAGTCATAATTGAAACGTTATAGTCCAATGAGGATATCTCATTTTCATTCGATAATATTGATAAATTGTTCAACCTTTCCTAAGAAGAAGTTGATCTCAGTTATGTTTTTACTAACTTCAACTTGGAAAAACTTCTCTTGGCTGAAGCAACTGACATAGGTATGGTGAGTATAATCCTTAAAGCCACCCACATGTTTATATAGACATATTTTGATTGGTACTTGACAATAAACTTAGTACATTCAATGGAGTTCAATGGGTGTGTCACGCTGAACAACCTCCAAAATGTATTCTAATGCACTAATTTGAAATTAAAAAAGAACTATGTTTGATATGGATGTAAATATTAATTTAAGAAATAGGCATTCTTCTTGCAAATGACTTTCTTTAATCATATCTATATTTTCCCAGATAAAAAAATATATAATTTTTTGGGCCACTTTGGCGCCCCCCTGAATTTTTGTGTGTATGCAGTTGCACACGCCTTAGACCGGCCCTGCGGCTGATAATGTTAATTTACTATTATCTCATGCTGGTAATTAAAAATAACTAATACTCAAATGCAACATTTGTTAGGAACCATATATAACAAGTTCACCAACTCTCTTAGTGACCAACTTTTAATAGGCCTACTTAAGAAATAAGAATATATTTTTCTGCAAAGAGGAAGAGCATCTTTATCAATCAAGCAAATCATGATCACAATAAGCTATTGCTTACAACATAAAACATACTTATATATGTTGTGAACACTGGTGAGATGATAATAACACTGATGACATAACATTTAATGATGTAACTGTCATTTACTTCATCACCTTGACCGCCTGCCCAAGGGCTGCCATCTACCATCACAAAGTCTAGCAATCATTTCCTACAAAACAAACAGCGGAGATGAATTAAAACTTGTGTGGATACTTTTGGACGCATTTTGTTATATCATATCACTTTGGGTATGCCACTAAAAAGATGTAATCTTCAAGTAGTATTATTTTTACTAGGTGTTCTATCTTATGACAAGTCCATTCCTTTAGTCAGTGAACTGCCAATACACCCTGTCCTCTGCCTCCTTCTGCAACTAAGAGAATTTTCTTCTTTCCTTTAAATCATCCACTATTTGAATCCTCCTTCTTCCTAAGCTCCTCTTTCCCTCACCTTTTCCTTCTATGACGTCGTGCAAAAGACATATCCTCCTAAGGATGTGTCCGATCCAGTTTGCTTTGCGCTGAAGAATCACATCTATAATGATTCTCTTCTCACCTACTCTTCTTAGAACTTCATTTGTCAACCTGTTGGTCCACCTGATCTTCTCAAGTCTTCTTCAGTACCACATTTCAAAGCTTCAAAGTATTTCTCTTCCATCTTCCTGAGAGTCCAAGTTTCTGCTCCATAAAGCACGATGCTCCAAATATAGTATTTTATCAGTTTCTTTCTCAGTTCTAAACTTAGCTTGATTTTCAATAGTAACCTCTTCTTGTTAAAAGCTATGGTGATCCTCGACCCAATTTCCTTGTTACATTAAGCATCCTTTGTCAGCAAACTTCCCAAGTACTTGAACTGCTCTATGCATTTCAACTCAAAATCAAATTATAAAGCAGACTGCTTATAAGTTAGGTAGCAGACTGATTCAGGACTGCTATAAAAAGTGATCTCAATACTGATTAGAAAAATGCTTCCTAAATGATTGTAATAATCCTTAAGGATCATGCATGAATCATAAAAGTAATAATAATAATACAATTATTATTATTATTATTATTATTACTATAGCTATGGTCATAAAAGGTGTCATAGAGGTGATAAGAAAATTGTTCCTTATAATCATATTAATGATCCTAAAAGTGGCCCTAAAAATCTATATAAATATTATCATAAAAATGAATCTAAATAGTCTATACAATGCATAGGTACTAGTTAGTCAATTTAGATAACTGGTATTGCATATATTTATTATAGTAAAATCTTAACTAGTTCATACAATGGTATTGCATGCCTTGCAACTAACAAATTAGTTACCTATATATGATGGATAGTCCTCGCTGGTAAGGCTATTATAAAATATACCATAGTTTGAAACTAATGAACCCAAGAAACTCTTCGTGACACATACTATATATGGTATTTGCTAGTAAAGCTATGTATAATTTATGTTTTGCAACTGAAAAATTCAACAAACTCTGTGTAGTCAGTATTAAGCATGGTACTTGCTAGTAAGACTATTTAAGATCCACTATCACATATTTTACTTCTAGGAAACTCTTTATTCATGACTACACATAGTATTTTCTATTCTAATGAGATAATCTTGCAGATCTTCTCTCTCTCTCTCTCTTTCTACTATTAAAGCCTTGCCACAACTTAACGCAGCTTATTAAAATTTCCTTCCTTTCTCAAAGTCCGGTGAGCGGGTGACAAGCAACATGCTTTGACAAAGGAACTAGAGTAAACCTATTGAGATACCATTATGTCTCGAAACTTTGAGATTCATAATGTGCTTGTGATGTAATCTCTCTCAAAGGCCTATTGGCAAACAGTTTAATTTGGGAGGAGTTAGAGTATGAAGTAAGTTTGAGTCTATTGTCATAACAACCGAGTTGCTTGAATCTGAACTACAAAGATAGTGATTGTTGCAGCATTTCTTTTGGGTGGGTCTATAGTAGTGTCTGGAGCTCTACGATATAGTATACATATGGGGAGATAGAGAGGACATGTGAACTGTGAGGAAAGGGAACATGGATTTTAGATTTATCTAGTAAGAGAGTGACATGAGTTGAAAATAGCGATTTAGCGCATTTATGAATCTGGTAAGTAGGAATGATTATTTATTACTCTTTTAATTTAAACTAGTCAAAAAATGAAACTGCAACACAGGAATCTAACCAGAGACTTTTGGTTTAGCGCACCAATGCTCTACCACTGAGCTATCCAGGATTTGGTCTGTTCTCAAGGTCATTTTTCACTCACTGGTATTTGATAGCTTGCAATAATAATTGGTTGTTCATATGTATTTGATAATTTTCACATGTCCATCACAGACTCTGCCACAAACTATGGGCGAAGAATGACCCTGATCATGGGACAAATCCAGGATATTTTTTGTGGTAGAACACTGGCACGCTAAGCCATGGGTTTGATTGCCCTGGCCAGATGTTATTTTTCAACAAATTTGAATTGTGATCTCCTTCATAAGGACATTCCCATAATTACAATGATTTGCAAATAATTTGTTGGTATTCAATGTTACTCTCTTGTTTGAATATTCATTTATTTTGTTTTTTATAAATTCATTTATTCATTCTATCCATTTTGACCATGTTATGTATCAACAGACCAAGCAACACTTTCATGAAATTGAGAAAATCACGGTTTTGCAAATCATTGTGTATTAAATTAAATGTTCATTTTTGTGTGAAATGCTTTTAATGAAAAATATGTTTTTTAAAGAATTTTATTCTTTTCGATGGATTCAAACTGGTTATTTTAAAAAGAACACACTTTTTCATCAGATTGTCTTTTGGTCAATTTGTGCTTTTTGCTTTTTACTTTCTACTTTCTCGCTATCTTACAGATAGATAAAGTGTTGTGCTCGTCAAAAAAATCGAACTCAAGATTTTGATGAATCTTGATGTTTCATGACCCCCGAATCCAAAAAAGTGGTTTTTAGCTTTCTGTCCGTCCGTCTGTCTGTACCTATAATTAGAGCCTAAACTATTTTACCGATCGGGCTAAGACTTGGTATCTAGGGTTTTCATAGGGTTGCCTTGACGGGTATTTGAAATTGATTATCTAACCCTAAAATTAAGGGTAGTTTACTGAAGGGCAAAAAGAGAAAAAGTTGATTTTCTCAAAATCGGCTTTAACGATTTTGATTAAATTTCATTTCTAAATATTTATAAATATTCCAAACAAAATGGCTTTCCTCAATATTTAGGCAAAATGACTTTAAGGGCTCCGGTCTGACGCATCTTTTTTTTATAATATCTCTTAAACTATTTGAGATATGAAATTACTTATTGTTACAAATATGTAGGTCTCTTTATAATACAAATATTTTATAAGAAGAATATTTTTATAAAACAAATAACTTTCATGCTATACATAAATATATACATATATTTTAACTTTTCGAACGCAAAAGGTAAAAGTATTGTGACCACAAGAGAAAATCTAACCTGAAATGTTGATGGATGTCGACATCTCAAGACCCCATAAACCCTAAAAAGTGGTATTTGCAATGACTTCTGTCTGTGTGACTGTTTAAGCTTAAAATTAAGAGTATCTTAAGAAAGAGTAAAAAAAAAATCGATTTTCTCAAAATTGACTAACAATTTTGATTAAAATTTGTATCTAGGTGTTGATTAAGATTATAAATAGACTGGCTATTTTCATTTTACCATGAAAATGAATTTTAGGGTACTTTACAAAAGGAGAAACTTCCGTATCTCCGCAACTATTTGACTATAACTTATCATTGCAAAATTGTAGTACTATTAAAAATAAAAAACTTTTATATGAAATATATTTTTATAAATCCAACAGTTTCTGAGAATATTGGCAAATATATTTATACAATTTTGTGAGCTTTGGTTGTAAAGAGATACTACTTATTTTTAACGCAATAATTCTCCAATGTCATAGAGTAATATAAGTCTCTAAAAGTTTATGTTGTTTTTCCTTAAACCGCTTAGGAGAAATGTTAGTACAACAATGATCTATATCCATTTTAGACTCAATAGTCAATATTTACATTTTTTATTGGTCGAAATTTATAAATGGGGAATTTAATAGCAATGTGATGGTATGAAAATTTGCAACACCTAATAAAATGTTGAAAATTTTAACCGGAAGTTGAAATTTTAATACGAAGTGTTGACCCTTGTGGACCCAATATAGATCTTTTTTTATCGGTCCAAACATACAAATGAAGACATTAATTCTTTAAAAATAAAATTATAAAATTTAAAACCAGCAC
Source organism: Timema poppense (assembly GCA_902141375.1). Classification (NCBI taxonomy): domain Eukaryota; kingdom Metazoa; phylum Arthropoda; class Insecta; order Phasmatodea; family Timematidae; genus Timema; species Timema poppense. The sequence goes on from CABFOV010002656.1 coordinate 52,419, forward strand.
TAAAAAAAGTTTTACATAAGTATAGTGCAATTTATTATTTCGTTTCACATATATTACGAGTTTTGAGTAAATATGTCCATTTTCAAACAATAGAGCGAGAAAGTCCGTGCGGAGTTTCGTACCATTTATTTAATTTAGGTGGAAAATGGAATTCGTATCAACAGACCAAGCCTCAGATTGGTGGTTGGTCTTTTGATGCAAATATTAAAATATGCACTACATTACCATTGTACACAACAAAATGTTAGATATACATTGAAAATATGGGTATTTAGACTATTGATGCATATCTAAAAACTGATTTTAGAACAATGGTGGTTGGTCTAAACGTCTATAGAGGCTAACACATTGTACATAGAGAAATAATTATTTGTTCACATATAGATTGATATTTTAGCTAACAGATGGCAGTGCTAACTACAGTTTTTACATATTGGCGCTTGGTCTGTTGATATCATGCTCCAATTATTCTAATGTGTTTGCCTTATGTTTTATATATGTCAGTGTGTGTTATTTTTATTTAATTATAACTTATATAGAATATTCCACATGTGTCTCATTTGTGCTAAAATAATAATATATCCAAATAAAAACCCTCATGTTTTTTTACAAAATAAAATTTATATTGCATCCCTCTCTTCTAACCTGCTGTTGGTACCCTTACCTAGGCATAGGCTTTATAATCATGCTATTGAAGAACTGAAGCGGCATTCTTGACTTTTAACGAACACTCTGCTGTATGTCTGCTAGTCATGCTTTTATAAAACTGATATCACCTTTTTCTTCCTGTACAAAACCCACTAAATGCACCCTTAGTACGGTAACTTGCTAGGTTTTCATGAGTACAGGTTGGTCAACTGTTATGGCAACTTTTTTCAACCTATTTCAACTCACAGCTTACTGAACAAGGTGTTAAAATTGTCATGACATGCCATCGATGTTTTAAACTGAGTTTTTATCTTTGTGTTTTAAAAGTTAAATAGTTAACATTAGAATCATTGTGTTATTTTTTTAAATAGTGTTGATGATAGATTTAAAAGATTTATTTTTATTCCACAATTTTTTCTCGATTCTTTTAGACCTTCCCCCAAACTCTCTTAGTACATCTGTGGACTCTTTGTGGCACACTGGTTGAAAAACATTAAAACATGGGGTTATGGTCTCTAATGCTCAACAATCCTTAATGTATTTGGGCCGAGCACTCGTTCATGTTATTACTCATATTTGTATTAACTCTTTTGAAATATACTTTCCCCTGGTGTAAGAGTACTGTCCTCACTTTCATACAAAGGGAATATTTGATCCTTATAGTCATTGGTTGTGCCCAAACTTTTGATCTACTCTTCACTTTGTACTTAAATTCTATTTTTGTTGGTTTATCAATGATTATTATATATCTTGTACTAGTAGTAGCTTTTATCTATGGGCCTCATTCTGTCTCTACTCTAAGACCTATTGTTTCTTATAATCTGTGCCACAGTTCAATAAAGTGTTCCTAGTTGGAAATGTATCTGACTTATCTGCACAGTCTACAAACAATCTTGCACGCTAATCAATAGTGAGGTAGACTCGATCTTAAATTGGAGAATGAACTCAATATTGAAATAAATATTTGGTAAAAATTAGACAAGTCTTTCTTTTTGGACATGAATCTATTCAGACATATGCCGCACTTCGTTGCTGCTTAAGAAAAGTTTGAGCTGCTCAACAAGTGTATTATGCAAAGCATGTCTCTTTCTCTCCTTTAAAATTGTATTTACCATATTTTTGGTGTTACTGACCTTTAGACATATTTGTTTGGTGAACATACATTATAAAATATTTTTACATATGAAACAATTAACTTACAATTGCAGAAAATATTGGTAACTGGTGCAAAGGAGGACAGACTATGTGCTGATAAATACATGTACACACATGATGCTCCTAGAACACTTTACATCATAACCCGAATATGTGAACACTATTACAAGGAAAACCTTTTTGTACACCATCCACCCGCCTCGGTGGCGTAGTTGGCTAACACGCTAGTCGTGTTGAGCTGCTCGGCTGCCAAGGACGGGGAGATCGAGGTTCAAACTTGGTCGGGTGAACTGGGGGTGGTTTTTCCTAAATGGTTTTCCACTCTCCCTCCACGCAAATGTGGGTTCACTTCCTCTAATTCAACCTTCCCAATTCCTAATCCATTGGCGTAATTAGTACTTAAAGCGTATAACCCGAATGGGTAGTAAGACGCGGTGCTAAATAATAATAATAAAAAATAATACACCATCCACTTCAAGTTACCAAAGAGAGATAAAAACTCCAACAAGGAAGGCAACACCTGTTCCCCATAAAATATTGTTCCCTTGATGTTATTAATTCGTTCGTGAAAATACTGTCCAATCTTGTATTCAGCTTCATTTATTAAATTTTGTAAAAGCTATATTAATCAATGTTTGATAACTCAACTTGGTTGGTAAAACGTTTCCCTATTGAGCAATTGGAACTTAACTTTTCACGCCGATGAATTAACGGACATCCGCTTAAGTGGCCGCATGGTCTAAGGCGCTATTCTCACAATAGACTGGCTGCCGATGGTGGGGAGATCAAGGTTTGATCCTGGTTGGGTACTCTGAAGGGGGTTTTCCTAAATGGTTTTCCACTCTCCCTCCATTCAAATGTGGGTGCACTTTCTCTATATTCAACCTTCTTCATCTCTAGAGTAATTAATACATAGGTGTATAACTCAAACGGGTAGTAAGACGCTGTGCTAAAAAATAATTAACGGACAGTACACTGTAGTGGATTTTTTTTGTATGTGCTAGAGTTAAGATAGTTTGTAGGTCTTGTGTTAATGTGTAATCAATTAAGTATATCAAGTAGCCCTGATAAAATAAAATAAGTTTATTAATCAAAGGGTTTGGTGCATAAAGATAACAAGTTACAGGTTTTTGTATTAATTAGTTTGTGTTGAGATGTTAATGTACCACAATTAGTCATGACGTTTCTATTAAATAAAAGTTAAATATTTATTCTAATATTTATTTTGAAAAGTTTTACAATAATTTAATTTGTTTCTTTCAAAAATAAAGCTTGTTTGGCTTGTCATGTCATTGCACTTATACTAGTATAGTACAAATATATTTAAAAACATAGCGTGGATATATTTATATAAAAGAAAGTAGAAACTTATTTACAAAAAATTATGCATACACATGAAGTAGCCCTGTTTTCTATCCTTGATTTTAGCTTTACAAAACTAGATATTATGTTACACTACAGGTAACTGCAAGTTTTGATTGGTTTGTTTCTTGATGTTTCACATACTATACATTATACCTTTGAAAACTCCCGGTAACTTTGTGTGACTGTATATTAGTCGCTTTACAGGGGCAGTTAATGGTTTGTTGCCGCGGCAAGCAAGTCTTGATAGGATTTTACAATGACTGTACCTCACCATTCACTATCATTTATTTATTTAGCAATGCATCTTACTACCTGTTCGGATTATACGCTTAAGTTTAATTATGCTAATGGATTAGGAATTGGGAAGGTTGAATTTAGAGGAAGTGGACCCACATTTTTGCTAAGGGTGAGTGGAAAACCATTTAGGAAATACCACCCCCAGTTCACCCGAACGAGAGTCGAACCTCGATTTCCCCGTCCTCGGCAGCCTGGCTCAACACGAAACTAGCGCATTAGCCAACTACGCCATCGAGGTGGGTCTTTCACTAATGAACTTTAAGTTTTTTTTTCGGAATAGTTTCCACCGCATATCCCTACCCGATCAGTTTGGGTTATTCAAATAGATATCAATTATACTAATGGGGTAGGAATAAGGTTGGTAAAATTTGGATGAAATGCATTTTCATGGAAGAATATTGGGAAAAACCATTTAAGAAAAAATACTTTCAGTACACGAAACTTAAGATTCAAACTTCGATCTCCCCATCAATGGCAGTGCAGTGTATAGTGAGAGTGATGCCTTAGACCATTCAACCACTGAAGTGGGAGATTTGTGTATCACATTATTGTGTATAGTGAGGGGGAGGGAGCACTTTACTAGTACAGTCTCGTCAAGCCTTTCTTGCCCTGTTAACAGCCCACAAGGTGCCACTGGTTTCTTTTATTCTTATGATTAATTGAACAATTTATTTGATTAATTAGTCATTAGCCAGGTTCTGAAGATCAGACAATGTTGGCACTTGCACTTGAAAGTAGTGTTTGTACTACGGGAGTATCGACATCTTCTTAAGGGGAGGAGGGAGGGAACACAAATTAAGGTGGCTTATTGTTTTTACAGCAAACAAACTTTTATGAATGTAACAAATGAAACTTCGTTTCAGTGGGTGCCTTTTAGTTTAATTTTCTTCATGTTATGATACTAACAGCTCTTGAATATTTGCCTCGGGCATAATGGAATTTAACAAGAAACTATTTTAAATTAAGTGAAAAAGTGTTCATCAAATTTCACTATATTCATGACAGTTATTCAAGAAAGTGAAAGATTGCCCCAGATACGAGACAAACCAGGATGACTCAGTGGTAGAGCATTGGTGCTCACAAAGCCAAAGGTCCTGGATTTGATTTCCATGTCCAGGTTGTCATTTTTCACTTATATTGAATATTCAAGAATTGTTGATATCACCATGTGTAAAAAACTAAACACATCCGCCGAAGCAAGGTTTTATTTATTGTGTCCAAAGAGAAAAATAAAATGTTGTAAGAAAAACTGTAAAAACATTGTCCTTAACTAGTGCTCCACTCCACCGCTGCTTAATGTTCCTGGCTCAGATTGTTGACCTGCCTAGTGTTGCGTTTGTTGTGTGGTAAACTGTTGGTGATTCATTCCCCTTGTTTTATCTGATTGTCTGTGGACTTTGTGACCGTGTCCGTCCACGCGAAGAGACTAGAAATGGTTGGTTTCGTTCCAGGGCCCACTCATACCAGCAGCTTTCACTAATGGCTATCATTGAGCGCAACGGAACAGCTACAGCGGAGGTAAGCACATTGCCGGGCATTTTTATATTTATTAGTGATATTATGTTTATATTTTACTTGGCTATTCTTTGGGGGTGTGAGAAGCTTTGATATTTCAAAGTTTCTTGTATCTAGAAACATTTGTATCTACATTTTGGCAAAAGTCTTTAGTAATTTCTCAAACTGGGCTTACAGTTGGATCTGTATTTATTTGTGATATTAATTAACTTGTAGAGTGGAGGAGGCCACATAATAATGAGCTACAAACCATTTATTAATCACAAGACATTGTTAGGGTAGTCAAATCTTGCTGGTTATGGTGGGCAGGACACACAGTGCAAATGGGAAGGCCTATATACAGAGGGGAGGATAACATTAGAATGGACTTGGGATAGATAGGGTGTAATGAGATGGACTGGATATAGCTAGCTAAGGATAGGGATAGGGTATAACGAGGGGGACTAGATAGAACTAGCTAAAGATAGAAATAGGTGGAATACTTATGTAAGTGCAGCAATGAACTTTACAGCTTTTAATGTGATAGAGTAAATAAGCTGTCTGAAGCTAGATCAGATCAATATATAAAGAATCCTCATCGGTTTTAAAACCAGAAGTACAGGAATAGTTGGAGACTGTTCTTGGACTGATTTATTCCTAACATATAAAAATCAATTTGTTTAAACTTACAACACACTTATCTGAATGTTCTCATTAGCGCTTTATTTGTTGTATTATGTTTTATTATTCCTTCCAGGCTCTTACCATATCCTCACTGATGGAGCACAGATGAGGAAGGTAGAATTTAGATTGTGTACAGTAATTTGCTTGGAGTGAGGGTGGGAAAACACTTCTAGCTACTTGGTATTAAAATAGTTACCCCTGGTATGATTAAAAGTTGTTGTTTTATTAAAAAATATATATATCTACCTTTGCTATTTGGATATATATTTCCCAAATTTCATTTAAATTCATTAACTAGTTCAAAAGTTATAAAGGACAGAAATTATGGACTCAACAACATACTATGTTTTAATTAAATAATTTTTTAAAATGTTAAAAGTGCTTGAGTGATTTTGAAAATGTCTGTTACGGTCATTAGATTGCTCGGCTGTCTGTATTTTAGGCATTAAATGGGAAATGACACCTTTAATTCTGCCTTTATATTTGTCCGGCGAGTGAGCTGATGTTCACATGTTCTGGTGGCAGGTTTGGATCACCACGGCTACAGATGTTGTGGCAAGAGACAAGCTTTGTGGCATCGTCTCAACCCTCCTGTTCTTCTGCCCAAGATGTCTGTCGCCGTTGTGTGATCACCACTTGGATAACCAACATTGGAACAACAAAAATACCTATGCAAAAATAATAATAATAATAAAAAAGGCTGGTGCATTTATTGTACCATTCACACAAAAAAAAAAGTATAAATAAATGACATTTCAATGGTGGACACACACAATTATAACGAATGCATGAAAACATATAGAGTAAGTATATTGATATGTTTATCAAGTTGGACAATGGCAAGAAAAAAACAAAGTGGAAGAACGAAATAGATTTAAAAACAAAAACTTATTTCCGCCGGATGTCTGTCGTGAGAGCTCGCTTTTGATTTTGTGTCCTGTCCATCTAGAGCAGGTGATATACTTCTTGTTTTTCACTGAACAACACATTACAGTACTTCCTTTATTTTTTACCTATTTGCGTTATATTAATCCTAATCGCCTTCTCCCGAAATTAAAAAAAAAAACATTAAATATATTTGTTTCAACTTTTTGAAATATTTGTAAAATATAACCCCCTTTTTGACCATGTTGTACCCGTTTGATGCATCAAGATAGTCAAAAGAAAAGGTGTGCCAACAGATGTTGAATAATTTAACAAGTTGAAGCTAATGTTGAACATGATTATATTACTTATGAGTATGTTAATTTACCTGTAATGGTTCAATGATTATTGTTCAATCACGTGCTTAAATAACACCTGGTATTTTTACCACTACTTTAGCCTCACTCTTCCAATGAATATATGCACTGATTTGAAATAATTCACTTTCAAGGAAAAAGGCTCGCTGTTATATTAAGAATGATGGAGGTGTTTGTTGAGAGGGAAAGCTATTGGTCCGGTGTGAAATAATATCCATTGCTGAGTTAGAATATTTCAAATAGATATAATATTGAAAACATATTGTTGAAATAATCGTTTTAAGTAAGCAAATATTTATAATAATATTAATTAAAATATGAATTATAATCATTATCCACTCCGTTAAAATGTTTGTGTGTTTATTCAAGAAGACCTATAAAAATCCATATATATATATATATAAAATTATATATTACAAATTATAGTGGAAATTATCTGTATATTTAAGCATGTATACAAAATGTAAGTACATCATATGCGTACCCTTCAAAAGAAGTGGAATTTTTTTTAAGATGCAATTTTTGTTGTGAACTTGTTTGTTGTTTGTGAATGAATGATGTTGATCGTTAATCATAATTTATTAGAAATCACATCGTATAAATATTATTGCTAGCACATTTTCCCATCTGCAAGATAGTTTTAAATTAATTACTGGAATACGTAATCATTAATTTTAAATCCAAGTATTTGGGCCTGTAAAAGCTACAATCTTCCAAGGACAGCTTGTGAACTTATTCAGAGTGATGTTTACTTTTAATAAACAATATGATAACATATATAATTATATTAATTGCATCACAAATAGGTTACAGGGTAAGTACATTTCTAAGAAAATATATTAAAATAATCAGATTAACATTATATATGGACCAATGGGTGAATATAAGGGTGTAAAATAAACACCTTCTAGTGACTCAAAATTTAAATCACCTGTAACGCAAGGAAAATTTAATTCTATTATATTGCCACCATAAAATAAGGGGGGCTTTCCTGTTACAAATCTATATTATGTCATAAAACAAAATTACTTTTTGGCATATTTTTAAGCAATGCTTTGCGACTTAAAAGTTTGTTATATATAAATTAGGATTATTTTTTTTATAATTAAGTACATTTAAATATTTCTCGATTTAGATATCCAATCTTGTTTGTTGCATTTTGTAAAAAGTGATTTAAAGCGCTGGTACATTTGATGACTCCAAACTAAGGCCTAACTTAAAACAGCAATGTTACCAAATTAAAAACAAATTTATATATCTCTTAAACAATCACAAAGTAACAAAAAAATATTTCAATATCTCAATAATTCATGTCAATTTCAACTTCTTTTTTCTTTATCTCTTGTGATGCTAAAATATGTTTGTTGAAGTACTCATTTATTTTCTCCCGGTGGCTAGTAGTTTTTCTTAATTAATTTTAAGCATTTGGATGGTAATGCATTCGAGCTGTTCCAACTTTTAGAGAAATGTTTATTTGATTCATGAATTTCGATGAGAATTAATTTTCCAATCGTACTTTACGAGATCACGCTGAAAAATAGTATAGGCTAATTTCCATTTAAAATTCAATTTGACATTTTAAATTTTATTTTCAATTTTGTTTATGCATTTGTAAATATGTTCAATTGATGTTATAATATGGTTATCATTCATAAGTAAGTCGCATCATAGACACCTGGTGGAAAACATCCGTCAGAACTAATGTAAACTGAACAAGATGATGCTAAAATGTGTACATAAGAAAGTGACTCTGAAGAATCTTTCATTGTCGAAGTAGTCGTACTATACGTAGCTTGTTATTAATCTTAGTTGTATTAGATTGTAGTGAAAGTAGTTAACTGTGTAAGATTAGTTAGTTTGATGAAATCTGGTGTGGATTTAAGACATCCCTCCACTCAGCACTAGGAAGAGGAATGCTATATAATACTCCAAGTGGTCATTTGGAAACAAACGTTATTATTATTGTTGTTGTTTATTTTACTTTACTAGGGAGTTTAATTCGAAGGCCATTTTTTGTGAGCATAGATCTTGAATATTATTTTTTTGTCACAATACTATCAGACATTGTGACAACACAAATACTTCACTTAAGTTGAAGACTCTGATAGTACAACATAAGAAGAAATCGAATATTAGAGCTAGGAATTTTTTATATGTAGGCCTATAAATCTTAATATTTACTTCTCTCGGTTAACTTCATATGTTTTGTACTCCCAAGAGGTGTGATAAAAAATATTCCTTAATAATTTGCTTCATATAAATAAATTATGTTCTTCCCTTTTATCTAATTTCAAAACCAGGGAATCATACTTCTTACTTGAATATGTTTATGGAAAATTAACTTTTTGTCATAAACTTCTAATTAAATTGTATGAATTGGAAAATAACGAGGTGAGTTTTTGACAATTGAAAAGGATAAAAAGGTTGAGTAAGGCGTATTGAGCTTTCAGTTTATCAGATTACCTTTGAAAGTAAGAACACAAACTCTTATCACTAGTGACAAAAATATATCTAAATAATTATATTATTTCTGTTTCTTTTAACATGTCTGTCTTCAGGTCAATAGCCAAATCTCGCCCAATGTGAAGTCTATTTGTTTTAGTCACATTTTAAAGAACAATAACCCAAATTTGTTCTGTTTAGAAAGTTGGCCAACCCTTTACCCTATTTGTAAATTATTTTAGTCAAAAAGGAAGCATGTTCCATGTTCTAATGGTTTTACACTGCATATTTAGAAAAGTTATATCAAGATGTTCTTCTTAATAATTTGATAGTATTTGTTCATTTCATTATTAGATTTACTTACGATGTTCACTATTTTTGTATATTTATTTCTTTTATTATGTTTAGTCTCCCTTTTAAATGGCCCGCCGATGTTCACATATTTTTTCAAATACAATGGATTATAATGTTGCAGTACAAAGAATGTTACGTGTTATTAAATGCTAATTACTATCAGTACTTGTAATTAATTTATCTCTGTAGTTTGAATCGAATTAGAAACAAAATAAAAATTATATAAGGTAAATAAATTTGAGAGGAACTATGGCGTAAAAGTAGCAGAAAAAAGAGTCGGTAGATAAAAGTAAATAAGAATAAATCTGTATATTGTATATTAAAGGAAAGTATATATATATTTACACTAAATAAAAGAAGTGTCCTACAATAATCATAAACTGTGTTACTTGTAGCTGTTTCATATGAATTAAACACTCATAGAATGATTATCTTATAAAGGTAGCATTTTTTCTTTCTTTTTTTATTTAAATCATTTTTAAATCATTTTTTATCGTCCATAAATGTTTTGTTTGTGTAGATTTGTTTGCGTCCATTTGATATAAACTGCATTTTATTAAGTATTATGTAAATTGATTGTATTATTATTAAAATACATATTTATAATGAAACTAAAAACTAGTAGGATGTAAACAACTATGACAAATCAGGTAATTAAAGATCGGTAGAATCGAAAAATTGATTTTTTATTCTTCGTGGAATTTAAAAAAAAAAATTGGCTAAACAAATTTAAAATTATTTTTATTGCCACTTTTATTTTTGAAATAAAATTATGTTAAGTGAAAATCTATTATTCTATACTTAACAATATAACTTTTAATTAGCTACTCAAACTTAAATTAATTTAAAACATTAGATTTTGCAAAATATGAAACGGTACAAAAAGTAGTCAACTTTACTTACATTTCTTATTGTCTTGGTTGGAATACATATTTATATTTTTGTGACTGCCAAAGTGGTATTTATACCAAATGTATTTTTGTCTAAATTTTTTAAAAGAATACAATAACGGTAACTAGAAACAAATAAAAAAATTTGTCGATCACATCTTACTTTATGGAATAATTTACAAAGCTGTCAGATAGATGTAAAAGGAGAATTAAGGCTACTTTCTAATATTTTTTTAAAGTCACATATTTAAATTTTATTTAGTAAAAGAATAAACACATATTATTAAAGAATAGTTTTTTTTTTAATGTTGAACTATAATTTTATATCTTGACTTTCTTAAAGAATGGTGGGTACGTTTACTGTTCATCCACTTCACTTTTTGAAAAAAAGTGCTCAATTAAATAAAGCTTTCAAGTAGTAAGTTATTTTGTGGTCTTGCTGTTTGCATAACTATGGAATAGAAAATTATTTCGCATTAGTCACTTATCGAGCTAAAATTAAAACAAATGTCATCATTTTTTTAAATATTTTATTATTATCATGTTTGTAGGCATGATTTACCACATAGAAAAATTTGAGAGCAATACGTTTCTGTATATAAAGTAAATACAGTATTTTAACTTTTAAATCTTGTATTTTGATACCACACCACATTATTGTTAACAAAACAAGGAGGAGAGAACAATTTCTTGTTTTATTGAACACTTGTTTGAAAAAAAAAAGATCGAGTTTATATTGACGTTGAAATCAACGATGTTTTAAATATTGTCATTATAAATGTCTATAACGAGGGTTATGGGGTGAATATTCATATGATCAGTCAAATGCTGATCACTCAGCTTAAAAAAAAAGTTGTCACCTCAATTATTATGTAGGTTTTCTAAGCAGTCATTGTGTCAATGTATAACAAAAGACAAGTGATTGAAGTGGCTGTTGTGAATGAATGTGTAGGCTAGAACAAGTAGTCGAGGTGTTGTACATTTCATGCGCAAGCGCGTGTGCTCTCTGTATATGACTGATATTCAGATTAAAAAGCAATAATGTTTTAACTGTTTTTTGAAATCCCGTGCGATTAAGAATCCTCTAGCTCTAAATAACCCAAGGGAGATAAATATATATATATATATATATATATATTACAAGTGGAGCGACTTCTTTGGAACATTTTTATCTAGATTGAAACGCTTGCTGTGAATTGACACTTGCACATATTCTGAAATAAAAAACACACACAATTTTTTGATTGGCAGTGATAGCAGTGTCTTCTAGAATGTAACTTAGCTGTCACTAAAAATTGTTTTTTTATTGTTTGTTTTTTTACATCTCTTACTAAACACATATGTTGGTTACATAAATCTTCTATTATTTGTTGTTAATATATTTGATATATTTGATGTATTTTTACTACCAAATGATCTATACAATAAGTGTTTGTGTAATAGCTGCAGCCATTTTGGAGGGTTCCCAAACAAGGACACTTTTTATACTGTTAGCTTGTCTCAAAATCTCAGCTATTTTGTGTGAAAAAAAAAACTTTCAAATTAATAAGTGCTTATTTTACTAACGCTATTTTTACTTTTTATAAGTTATATTATATTGGCTACTTTTTAAAAAAAAATATCAACTCTATTTGAAAATATCCTGCTGAGTACTTTAAGGTTCCACTTGGCTCTTGTAAATACTTAAAAAGTGTTCAACATTTGGCTGTATCATCTATAAATCACAAGATCAATAAACACACAGAACACAAAACACAAAAACCCTCATTAAGAGGCACACACATAAACACAAAACACTATGTCATTTTGTCCAAGTTTGGGCATGTCTTCCTTATTAGGCATGCAGTCAAAGTATTGTGTTATTATAATATAATAAAATGAATATCCCATTTATCTAACAAATGTATGTGTGATTAATGTACTGTTTACACTATGGTATTATGTATAATGTATGTTATTAATTGTATAATTGGTAGAACCATTACCTCTTTGTTATTGAAGTATAAGTAATCATATTATAAATCATGTCAAAGCCCTACCTTGTGCAACAAAAGTAAATTATGTATGCTTGTGTTTATAATGTGTGTATTATCCTCTGGATTATACAGTATATAGCTATAAATGTTTATGTTCAAAAGTTTCAAATTATAGTGTTGTGTTGTCAAAGACAACAACATTCAGTGTGAAAACATCTAAAACAACCCCAAGTACTGTAGTTTAACAAAAATATTCATCTTTGACTTCTTTTTAAATGTATTATCTTTTTTTAATTTATCGAACTACTACTTTTTTAATTCAGTCCTTAAGCCACTCACTATATGATTCGGAAATTGGGTTTCTCGTCTGATGTAAATTTTCTTGATAAAACTTGAATTTTAGCTATATCAGAAATAACTTACTTACATTATATTAAAGCTAAACTCAATCAAAACTTACTAAAGACAAATTAATTTAATATTCAACAATGGTTGATAAAGTTAATGTCCCTGGTATCTTGTCCAAACTGTTCTATAATGACAAGTGATTTTAATTAAAGTGCAAACTACGTTCACTAATATTATGCATACAAATAATGTTAAATTTCACATTTTTGAAAACATCAATATGAATGTTAACCCAACTTGTTGGCAATCTATACAATATTTATATTTGAGATAGCTCCTAAATTGAGGGAAAACTAATAAACACGTTTTTATAACAACTTTAACTATTTTTTAAAAAATATTTGTACAGTGGAACACAAAATGATAGATGACTTGTCAAATACGATATAACTTTATAAATACTTAACCAAGTTTTATGCCCACTGTTAACAATGACTAAAAAAGATAAAATTATAGTTATTTAGATCTAATATATCCCATATGGGTTAATATATCGGTGAATTTAAAATACCTTATAAATGGGGTTTCAAATAAACACATCTAAATTTCTTTAGACAAACTGAATCTAGGCCAATTGTTAAATCAATTTTGGGTGAGTAAATAAAATACAAAATGGTTATGTATTTTTTACGGACAAAAGAAAATGTAATACAAAGTAAATAGTAGAGGGACTTCAATTCCATTTTGCTGATTTTAGAGAGCTTCAGTGCCATTACACTTATTTTGGGAGGCTTTAAACTTTTTAAAATAAAATCACTCACATACTCAGAACTTTCGATGTAATTTCTTATTCAACATTTGAAAGCATGATTGTCAAACATACATATATATGTACAGTGTTGGCCTATTTATTTTAATAATATTATTTTGTGAAAGTCTTTCACTAGTTTATTCTGATAAAATAACTAATAAAAATTCAAAGAAACCCCAAATTCTATCAATGATTTATCACATGCATTGTGTATTATCTTTTATTTTTAAAGGTGAGATTGCGCATTTGTTAATTGCATCCAAGTGAGTATTCTTAGAGAAGGAGATTTATGGTACATAAAAAATTTGCTTTGCATTTACAAATAATATTAATTACAGTTAAAAATGTAACCTCTATATGGTTAAACTCATTTGTTTTGAGTAGTCAGAATTTGATTAATAACCACACTATAGTCAATAAAGTTCTAGTAGAGTTTCTAAAATGTAACTCAAATTTATTTTGAGAAAATTGTTTTATAAACAGTTTCATGCCATGGTTTGGTGATAATCAGAACTAATATAAAGGTTTTTCTAAAACTCCCTTCCCTTGAAATTAAGCACCTAGAATTGTGTTGAAATTGGTATTTATTTAAAAAATAATAATGTTGACAAATAAAAACAATGCGTATGGTGAATAAGTTATTACATGTAGGACCTTTATGATGGACATTTTCTAGATAATATAATTTATGTTGATTTATTCCTCAATAAATTGTTATTTTCATTTTATTTAAATATCAAAATTACACTACTAATATATAGTATAAAATAATTCATCTAACTATTTATTTTTACTCTTTAAGTTTCAAAAACAAATGAGTATCAACACTTCTTAATAAAACTAATATACCGGTATACACACTTTATTTAAGTGAATTAAAGAAGCTTAAAGCAATAATTTTAAAATATTACGAATATCAACAAAATGAGTATGATATAAGTCATCTTTACATATATGATAAAACAAATCATTTGACCTTGAAATATTATTTTTAAGTTAAAATGCAAATTTAGCAGCACCACTTAGATGGGAAAGAAATAAAATTGTTCCTACATATCAAGATTCCCCCTTCCTTATTTGGAAGTCCTATTTAATGCGTTGCAATGACCTGACAGCTGCGTAATATGTCAGTTTCCCCGGACTACCCCATTGTTCATATGTAGCACATACACACGACACAATGCACTACTAAACAAACAATATGTGACACTCTTGATTAGAGCCAGGTACATGAATAATGTTTATTAAATATCCCAATTTTAACCTATTTTAATTGACATGTTTTCAAAAGTCATGCTATTTTAGTATATAATTATATAATGTTTTATTAAACGTGGTTTCTAATAAGCTATCGACTATAATCTTAGTATTATTAGTGAAAAAACGTAAAAATTACAAAGAATGAAGGCTATTTCTATTACTATACAATGATTGTGAATATTTTTACAGTCATAGTACAGCTAAAGTTTAAATGTCATTTTATAAGAAAGACAACTATGTTTTTAAATTCCCTCTAAGCAAATGTATAATGCTCAGGATTTTTATTAATATATGTTAAAGTTGATTAATTTGCTTGCATCAACAAAATCATACGGTGCTGATTCCTTAAATTTAAATTAGGCATACTAGTTTTTAAACTGAGCCACATAAGCACTTTATTAACCAACAATTATTATTGAATTTATTTAAAGAGTGATTATTCTCTATTTCATGTAATAATTACAGTGTAAATTTATTTTAAACACATAATTTTAAAACTACACATTATGGCATACTAAAAAATAATAACATTGACATTTATATACCTCAGTTTATAGGCAGTTGACTCAAAATACACAAACACAGATGTTAAACAAACAGATTTTCCTCTGAAACATTGTTTACAATGTCTAAACTATTTTTATTTTTGGGTGCTGTTACTTTTCCAAGTTTATTCTATAATTAAAGCAATAAATAATACACAAGATAAGACATAAATAGATATCTAGAAGTCTTAGAGATATTTTATTTGTATATCTTGATATTCAAACATGATATTATAAATCATAGTTACAAAAGTGTCCATTAAATATTGTAAAGTTATTGAAATTGTGTTTTTACATATTTCAGTTATCTTTTATTTTAGACTTGTAAATTCTGAAATCATTAAAATATTTTACTAATAAAAGTTACACAAAACGGGTCCTAAAATTAAAACGTCTCATAAGTGGGTGTCAAATAGTGAGATTTAAATTATTAGTCCTACTATAGTACTCTTCGAGAGATTAAAGATAGGCCTCTTGGTTGGTCTAGAATATAAATCTGATTTTTTTTTATTTAAATAAATCAAGAAAAAATTTAACTACAACATTTGTTACGAAGTAGATCAATGAACTATCATTTAATTGTGGGTATTAACTAAATTGTTAATTTGAATAAACTATATTTTTTTTACACTTTATTACAAAATGAATTGTATTTTATTTGGAAGAAGGTACAGAAAAGATGGATTTAAAAATGTAAAGTGTGAACTGTGTTCTTCGATTCACTGTAAAAGCCATATTGTGTTTGTTCCTATTATATGTTTCTATTCACCTTTCCTGTACATTCCTACAAATATAATACAATAATCTCAAAAGTTAAAAGAGGTTTTCCTTATAGAGTTACAAAGTTCATTATAATTCTCTTTACTAAAATAATGAAAATTTTAAAACAACTTATTTGCACTGATGTCCATTCTTATAAATAAACATTTTAAGTCACAATCGATAGTAATACGTTAGGCATCGAAAACAAAGTGTTTCAAAACTAATCTACCAGTTTATTTCCAGTTTTACATTCTATTGGGTGGTTGCTCCACATCACTCAAAGATGCTCTTAGGTTTTAGTCTGCGGTACCTATCAAAGAGGCCTAGATCAAACCATTCCAAACCTAGAAAACCCGTTGCATGAAGCCTTTGTATTCAGTTAAAGACAGAATGTAGTCCTGAGAAAAGCGAAATTAATTACCACAATTTTTTTTTTAATTTAGAAACTTTCGAAAAGCAATGAATAATAATAATAATAATAAGAGTAATTTGTATCTAATTAATAAAATGCTTTAAGATATATTTAAAAGAAAATGATTGCAAAGCTAACACCAAAATAAGTAGGGACTCCTTAGTCGGACTCAACATGTAGGTAGTCGTAGACGTGACTATACAAAATAAATAAATGGTAGGAATAAACATTAGCTATTAGCCACAGTATTTCCCTCAAAACCTTTATATTGCTAGCTGCGTACTATTGTTATCTATATATATTATCTTGACAATATACGTTTATACTAGAAGCTGTCTTCTGTTATTTCATTACTGAGAATATGATATTGTGGGCCTTAATAAAAAAAAAAAGATGATTACTATTTTACCAAAATAAATCTAATTCAAATATACTGTTTTCACATTTATTATTTTGAGTAAATGTTCTATGACAAGACATGTACCGGTGTACATAAACACCCTAGCCTCGACTTTACTAAAAGCTCAACATATGGAGCAATTCTTCACTTTCTTGTTAAATATTTATTCTTTCTGGCATATTTTATTTAATAAATTACATTCATTAAATTAGTGGTGTGTTAGATTTATTTAGATAAATGCCATACACTGTTTTCCTTTTAAGATGTTGCTAATTATTTGCTTTCTATAACATTACTTTTCATCTTTTAACTCGATCAAATGTTTTGAGAATAATATTGTTGATAAGTTTGAGAAACTATTATTTATTACGGTATAAACATATTTCTCTTTATAATTTATGGGTATGTTAGCTATGCTAGACTAGTAATTATGTGAAAACTATCCCAAATGAATTGATCTAGAATTTTAGAAAGGTCTTATATCAAATTTCAGGAACCTTACAAAAAATAATTTGATTTAATAGTAAGTTTATAGATGTCACTCAATCTATGGCATGTCTGTAGGGACCATGACTCTAGGCCTTACATAGTAATGATACAACTTGCTTCTGGTTGAGTGAACTTTTATAAATCTATTACGTACTTATGTTGTGTTTTTCTTCAATTTAAATATTCTGAAATTTGAAACAAAATTTTTTCCAAGAAAATCACTTTATTTGAGATCAAACTACAGTTTTTTCACTCATTTCAAACATAACTTTAAGGCAATTTAACTATTAACATAACTATTATTGAATTGATTGTTACTTTTAATTTTGCTCATGCGAATGTCAGTTTTGAATCTAAATATAAATCAAAGCATGATCTTTGAGCTTTGCGTAAGTACCTATCTCAATTTTCTTGAAAGCTATCTCTCGTTACTATGTGTGAGTTCATCTATTTTGTTAAAGCTGTTAAAATATATTTTTACACTGTTATTAACTTGGGAATGATACAAAAAAAATCTATAAAAGTGTATGGGTGTGTGAATATGCATTTGATTTTAATTGCCAGAACAGGACATTATTTTAATTGTTTTGGGAACAAAAGTATTAGTTCAAACGATGGTAGTATCTTGACAGTTTTAATGGTATATATAGTGCAAAAAAATATATATTCTGTTTCCATTTCACTCGTGTTTGTAATCATTTATTGGCAATACTTAATATTCTTCCCAAACTATCCTTTCTATAAATTATGTATGAAAAAAATTATTCGTATACTGGTAAAGCTTTTTAATCTACTAATTTACTACTCTCACGAAGGTAGTAGGCTAGCTCTTTTTGTAATATATTTTAAGTGTAAGAATATTTGTCTTATTTTGCCCAGTTTTTTTTATAAGCCTTCAATGGCGACTTGCAATAAAAGAGCAATAACCATGTTCTTAATATGGATGATGCTTTTCGACATTACGAAGGGGATATACATAAAACAAACAAAAAAATGTAATATTGAAATCAAGGAGTATAAGATAATGTAATTTATTGTATTAAATACCATAGATAATCCTGTCTGTTCACACTATGGTACTGATAATTTAAAATTATGATGATATAAAGATGATTGTACAGAGTACATTTTGTAAACAAGCAAAAAAACAAAAAACAAAAAAAAACATGAGTTATGCTGTGTTATTATTTAATGGACTGGGAATCTGCGATTTGTGCTCTGTTTGTGAATTCAATGGGGCACGCTTTTCTAGCGAACCCAAAACCTTACATTTATTATTAATAATTACAAGCTATGAAACCTTATTAAAAAGAAATATGTAACTGTTTGTTTAAACTATGTATACAGATTGTACCATGTACATACTATATTAATATTATATAAAAATGAGAGAAGGTTCACGACGTGCCGTGTGTATGTGGGAATACTAATTATAATATGGACATTGTTCAAAGAAAATATTTCATTTTGTTATTTCCCAGAGTTTGAACCTTTCCTTCAGTTTCCTCCATTTTGCAATTTCGGATGGGTGGTGAAAGCTTTAAGGTCACTTGACAGTAAAAATATACTACACAATTTTAATGAGTGTATTTATTATAAGCCATAAATAGTGATTCAATTATTAAAAATTGGTACGGTTCACAATTGATAAGAGGTTTGAACTTTCTATTTTCATACACTTGTTAAAATTTTGCAATAAAATGTTTCTTGTTGAATGACCTTAAGGCAATTTGACAAAGCCTTTCTGAGAATGAGAAACACCTTGTGAGGCTATAATATTTTAGTAATGATAACATAGGGTGGCAAGACTGGCAGTGGCTGGGACCAGACAACACTGACCTACTGTTTTAGAGCATAAAATAAATACTTTAAAAAGGAACTGCCGCTTCTCTTCAATTACCAAAACTTACAATCTTCTATTTTTAACTTGTCACTCTGTAATTTTTGCACCAGACTTAGATCTGACTGTCTCAGGGAGTTTGAACTTAAGTTCACAAAACTACACAAGCTTTCTTATTTTGAAATAATCTACATGAAGCTTGTGGAAAAGTAGAATAGTTAAAGTGGTAAATACTTACAGCTGCTTTATTTGTAGTGGAAACATTTACTAGGCATACTTTTTGTTTTTATTACAATATTTAACACCCATACCAGTGGTTTCATGAATAAAGGCATTAGTCATTATTATCTGGTTTACAGACTACAAAAACTCTAACACGTCTGAATGTACCGAGGTGATGTTCTTATTGATGACTAGTTATGAACCACTAGTGGCTTGGCCCTGGAGTATCCAACAACAACAAATTATTAACCATTTATAGCTTGGCTCACGGAACATCCAACATTATCAACTTATGAACCACTGGTAGCTTCTTAGCCCCTGGAACATTCAACATTAGCAAATTATCAACCACTAATAGATTGGTCTTTATGTTATCAAACTATATTTCGTTCAAAGCCACTAGTAGCCTGCTTACTTGAAATAGCCTTTTTATTTATTTGGGAAAGCCGTGATTCAAGCCAAAACTCACTGTGTTGTAGTTGAATGTATGATTCAATTCTTAACAAACTCTAACAACAGTCGAGTTATTATGTCTTTAATAAATAATAATGATATTAAACGATTTTTTTTTAATTTTCTTATTTAGCACCACGCCTTACCACCTGTTTGGGTTATACGCTTAAGTACTAATTACACTAATGGGTTAGAAATTGGGAAGGCTGGTGTTTTTCTTTTGTTATAATAGTGGTCGCCTTTGCTGTTTGTTCAGTATGACTATCTCGGGAAGTATGTTGTCCTAAATGTATATTATCTTGTCTATTGTTTCGCAAATATAGTAATTATTCTTCAAAGAAAGTGTAATACATGAATTATCATTTATCCACCCTATATCCAACATTGGTTGTGGGCCCAGGTGAGTTAATTAAGGTGGATAATTGTGAAATCGGTACGTGAAAACATATATTCTAAAAATGTTGTATCAGAGACAACATGGCACCAACGCGTTAGGCCTTGTTGAAAAAACTCAGAGGCCGGGAAAACTATTCTACGTGGAAATTTCCCATGAAAGCCCTTCCAAAATTGGAGGATCAATGGGATGTAGTGGAAGGTTGTTAAACCTGAAGAGGCTAAGGATAAGGACAGAAAGGCCCTATCTAAAAGTTTGTTACTTGTAGAAAAGGACCTAATGCACCACGTAGAGAAATGCACAACATCAAAAGAAGCCTGGAACACTATTCAAATAATATTTGAAGATACAGGATGGACTCGAAAAGTGGGATTACTAAGACAATTGACCCTAACTCGACTGGATAGCTGTAACTCTGTCGAAGATTAAGCTGCGTTGACATGACCCAAGTATACTTGGGTAAAGCAAACTTTGACACTGCTTGGATCGTGTCGACAATTCATCCCAGCCCACTTGGAAAAGGAGATTATAACCAAGCTGAGTAGGATGGTGGCCAACATACTTGGATCCCAGTCAAACTTTGATGATATTCAAAATGGCGTTGATTCAAAACACGAATGATTAGACCCGCAAAAGGAATGTTTTAAAAATACTCAAATGGATGGATAGGCAAAATGTAAGGTTCATGGAACTGTATGAGGCAGAGGAAGTGTTATGGAATGTAACGAAGAGCAGATAATGCAGCTCTCATGTTAGTATAAAGTTTTATTTTTGCACTGCCTCTTAATAAATGTTCAGGTTATATGCACTAAAGTTCTAGAATTTTTGGTTTTATAGTTCTAAGTAACTTGCACAGTGGTTAGTCGTAGATGAAAGTGTCGTCATCTTCAACCGCTACTTCGTAAAAGGAAATTTGAGGAAGCTCCAAGAAGAGCCTCACGCTTAAAGTATCCAGCTCTGGGTCCAAACTTTCTTTTTCTTCTTTTACTGAAATTTTATAGATTTCAACTTCTTGTATGAGCATATCAGCGACCACTCCGATAACATCCAAAACCAAATCCATCATATATTTTATGTCTACATGACTGTCCAAGTCACTAACCATAGCATCTAACTTGGACCAAGTGCAGTTATACAAGAATACTTGATCCAAGTATACTTGAACAGTGTCAATGCGGCTTTATGTCAATCATATTGAGTCAACAGTTCAACGTCTCCGAGATATCAAGTTCGACATCTTAGAGAAATGTATTGGGATTTTATTACTGACAGGACTCCCTGAGGAATATAAGCCTATGATCATGGCTCTTGGAAGTTCGAGTTTGCCAATCAATGCAGACGCAATAAAGGTAGTTACTACAAGACGTCAAAAGTATTAAAACAAAATATACCGAAACGGCACTTTAACTAAATACAAAGTGTAATTTTTAGAATACATTTTAATAACAGAGAAACTATATTGTGTCTTGGCTGTTTTGTAGGCTATTGACATTAGAAGACAAATTGTGTTTCTTTACCAACTAAAACTTTCATATAGGTAACGTTTAAAATCTTGATATGATTTTATCTTATATTTAAATAGACAAACAATCATACAAATAGATTAATTCTCCCACTAAAAGGTATCTTAAAATACAGAGTAGACAAATAAATAATCAAAATCCTAATTAAATATTTGTGAAAACAATATAACCTTAAATCCGCTTCGGTGGCTTCATGGTTTAAGGCTTCACTCTCGCAATAGATTGGACTGCTGATTATGGGGAGATCAGGGTTCGAAAACTGGGTGGACTGAGGGTGGTTTCCCCTAAATGGTTTCACACTCTCTCTACACACAAATGCGGGGGATTTTTCTCTAAATTTACCTTCCACATATTCTTAGTCAAACCCCAGGGTGCTCACCTAAGTCATAATTTTTAAAATCAAATATAACTTTAGACCGCGTGACTACTGGGAAGTACATCACTAAACTCTATTAACCTTTTTTTTTAGCACCGCGTCTTACTACCCGGTTGGATTGTACGCCTATGTACTAATTACACTAATGACTAGCTAGGTCCCACTAGATAAGACAAATAGCTACAAATCTACACCTTTTTATGTAATCTAGGACAATTTTTTATGGTACTTTTTATTATTATTCCCTCTGAGGGGAGGGGAAGGGGGGAGGCAGTAGATCGATATCCTTCTGGTAGTTTACTGTTTGCAAATAGATATTGACAACATTCAACAGTTATTGTCATCACTAGCGCCTGGCAAGTTCTCATTTCCACTGGAAATATCAAATGGGGTAAGCCAACTAACCGGCTGCCCTTAGTTTATCGTAACTAAGAGGGACACAAAATGCTTATAAAAAAGAAGTGTGGATTGATTAAATAAAATAATTAAAATAATTTGTATTATGTTCTAGCTTTTTTTGTAAATACATTTCAATTTGGTAGGGAGAGTGAAATTAAATGTTTGGTAAGAGATTATTTATTATTGGTAATAGAACTAAACCGTATCAAGCAGTCTAGTACCGGTATTTATAATTTAGTTAAAGAATATTCCTAAACATTCTCAAATAAAAGTCTTACAACAGGCAGCAAGGCTGTACTAAGGGGGGGGGGGGGTTTAAGAGTTCAAACCCCCTCCTGAAACTATTATTAATGTATTTTTGTATTCCTCAACTACTAGGCTAGTAGCTGCACTTCATAAGAATAAATTGTATCACCCTGGGACTTTATAAGGACCATCACTATGGACAATCAACGGAAGATGGTCACAGGTAAACCGTGAAATGAACACTGAGTAGTAATAGCCCGGGTTTATCCAGTCGACCGGAAGTGCGAATATGGGAGGGGTAACTATGTTAGAGGTATTTAAATAATGTATGTGACGTATGACAGTGACATCACAAGAACATGACGTTTATTAATGGAATAAATCCGGTTTTAATGAATTATAATGTTCTGTGACGTCAAAAGAGTATGACGTTTGAGGGTAGGGTTTAGCTATGTTAGAGTAGAGTATGTGACGTATGACAGTGACATCACAAGAACATGACGTTTATTAATTGAATAAATAAGATTTGAACGAAATATTCTATTCTGTGTCGTCTTAAGTGTATGACGTCTGAAGTCTTTTAGTTGAATAAATCAAGTTTGAATGTTGTTTTTTATGTGACTCATACTTTTTATTATGAATGTACATTCATAGAAATAATTTAATGATGAAGCGGGTGGTGTAACACGCACAAAACACCAATACTGTGGCTATTATGTTTATTAATGACGTCATATTTAGATAGGTTTCAAAGTGTGTGATACTTATTATAAAAATAAGTTATATAACTCAATTAAATGGGGGTTGCACTAAACACCGTATCCACCAAAATGCGCAAGACAAAAAATCTTATTGGCAAACTGCCTCGGTCATCTCAGGTATTCGATAAAACCGTCTACCGGATTCTCCAAAAAGGAATTAGATTGCTTCCCGCATTATTCGTAATCCTCGTCCATATTATCATTAAGTTCACATTTTACACAACAATGTTGTACGTGAAGAAAATTCTGTTCGTGCGTAAAACAGTCGTCGGTTATAGCGCGATCTTGCCGAGTCTTGAAATCGTAAAATATTTATCATCGAATTCCTTTCGATTCAACGTCTGCATGTAACAACGATAAAGGTTGTATTTATTCTGTTTGCACGTCCCGCAATAGGATTTAAAACATTCGTGGTTACTCCCCTTCGTTTGGTCGCTAAAATACTGCACACCTGTCTTAAATCACAGTTTTCCTACCGTGAATTTTATTCAATTTATGATTAGCGAAACAAGTGTCAGACCTAAATAATCTGTTACAATCACTGCAGTACACTTTTTCGCTTACGAACAGACATGGAGGTGTGGACATACATTGGGAGCAATTACTCTTAAACGAATGTCTCGCACCTCTTTCAAAGCCGGTATTACATCCATCGCAAAAGTATCGAACTGAAAAATCGGTCACCATATTGATTATTACGTTGAAGTGATGTGTTACGTCATCATACAATAGGTTAATGTACCTAGTCGAAGATGAAACCCCCTCATACCACAACCCATTGACCGTCGAGAGGGTATTGTACACGTGTAATTTATATTGGTCACCAAAATAATGTCGACATTTATCGAGATGTTTGCACCCCCCCTCCCCGATAAATTTATGTGAGAAGATCATCTACCGCATTGTTAATTTTAAATCCCTGAATATATTATTTATTATTAATATTATTAGTAATTTTGGACTATCTCTATTATAATAGCGTGCGCCAAACACTTCAATGATATGACAACGACTATACTAGTCTTATGGTGACTCGGGTAATCTTTTCTTTTTAATGCTGTTTTACCGTTACCCATCATCATTTTTATATGATTCACTCTAATCCTAAATACATCGGCTATACCAAATTTGGCGTTACTGTGGATTCAAACGTTCGCCGAAAAACAAGCGCAGAACAGAAGCGCTCTAAGCCAATCATGAGATTTCCGCTTAGTCGGCGCGAGCTGTTCTGCTGAAGTTAAAGTATTCTCTACTTTGTCCGCTCTGCTTGAGATGTTAGTCACAGGAGAACCAATCAAATCTCAGAACCATCCATCTTAAATCAGTGCGCATGCGCATTGGACAACGCATGTGCTCTACAGCCAGAAACAAGCAGACAGCTTCGTTGGCCATTACGAGGCGATTTGAAATAACCCGTTAGTGTAAAACGTGTTTATTGATGTATTGGATTGTTCCATGAGACAGCGCTATTATTTGTAAACAACCATCGGGACAGTGATCTAAAATATATGTTTGACCACTAGAAAATAAATATGTTGATAATAAGCTGTTTTAAAGCGCTGCGCATCATGGGTCAACTTAAAGTGTGTAAATTAATGTGCCTCTGAGGCAGAATTTGCTTTCTATTTTCGGCGAACGCGTGAATCAAGCTTTACTCTGAATAACTTTTGTCAATGTATTCACAATAGTGTTCACATCAATTGGGTCCCAACTACGGTATGAAACCCTGACCGGTTTGTCCAGAATATTCTCCGTATTCGTGATCGTAAGTCCCATTAAATGGTAAGGTGCCATACCTCTAAGCAAATATGCCAAAAGACTAGAGAAACATGTCTTTAATTAATGCACCGGACTTACGTTCGCAATCAAAGGTTTTAATCGAACTAAAATATCCTTGCCTAAGGTGTTGAACCGACTATATGTACGTCCTGTCTCTCTTATTATGATAAATGAGTCGTTGTCATCGTCAGTGTTTGTAGGGCCGTCATAGTAAAAAATTGTGGTTTTGTTGTCGTTTGGCATTGTCGGGTATAGCATTGTCTGACGTAAAGGGTCTAGCATTGTCAATAGATTCGTCAGTTGTAAATCTATTTAATGTTTGTTCCTTAGACACTAAAACAAGAGAAAATATTAAATATTAGTATAAATAATAAATTGAACACTGCTCAGAATAGAGAGAGAGAGAAATAATAATAAAATTGTACTTACTTTTGGCGAAAGGCGAGAGCTCAATGTTTGCTATGCAACAGCTTCTTTTCACTTGGCACGACGACAGAGAAATGATACTATGATAGAAATAAATTCTCGTTTTTAACTTTGTTCCTAATGAGTTTTTTCATTACTCTAAATAATTTATAAAAACTATCTGATTTTTTTTAAATTGGAGGGGATGACCACGGTCTAAAACATCTAAGACCAAATTTGAATGAAAAACTATTAAAGGCTTTAAACAGAAATTTAACCTTGTAAGTATCTATGTTATTTATAATTATATGTGTGCCGTGTTAACAGGCAAGATTTTGTTTGTTTGTTAAATTATCAGACATAGAGAGAAACAATTAATTAACTATGAGCCTACCTTTGCGAATGGGGACTGATAATACCTGTAGTGATGAGGTGATAGCTAGGGCACCCCAATCTTGTTTCTTGAGGACATATTATTTCACACGAGAGAGAGTTTCATTGTGGTGTGTCCCGAGAGCTAAAGTGACGTTTGAACAGTTTTTCCCGTGTACTAAGAAAAGGCGTGGGATTTTAGCGAGCCTAGAGCCATTAGGGGAGAAGGGTCAATGCGGTGCTGACACCTAGGGCTAATGAATATAATTAACTACACTAAGATTAGAGCACAGCTGGTTCAGTAGATATATTCATACTAAACAATGACTCCCCTATGAAAATGATCTGGATCCGCCCCTGCCTGAAATATGTATTGCATACAGCGATCTCTGTGTACCAGTGTTCGTCAAAATGTATCACATATCAAAACGCATTAATAATGTTCATCTTCTGTGCTCTAATACATGTGCTACTGTGAATGTGCTGAGTTTGTAAAGTCACCGGTAACTATACAAAGCCACCAGTTCACTTGGGGAATGTCAAACATGTATTTACTATTTCACATACTCGCCTAACATTTTACAAAATTATCATCAACCACCAGTGAATGTTAATAAGTCACGTAAATATTAGGTTTGGTTATGTTAGTTTAGGCAAGTTAGGTTAATTTAGACAAGCTTAGACTAATTTATTTTAGCTTAGGTTAGGTTAGACTAGGTTATTTTAGATTAGTTTGGATTTATGTTATATGCTTCAATCCAAATACACAAGCTAGGCTCTAGTCGGGAGGAGGGGTGATCACCTCCCCCCCACAAAAAAATTTAAGAACAAAATAAATATGGCTTTATTTATGGCTCACACAATATCAAAATTAAGGTACAAGTACAAATTAGGGGGCTGTGTCACCATAGAAAGCACTTCAGAGAGCTTATAGAGGTGTTTAATATTTATACATTTTTTGTTCTAGCCTTCAACAGTTAGGGGGTTATTTTCCATATAAGACACTTCAGAGAGCTTCTAGAGGTGTTTAATATCCAGAAATATTTCTAACTTTCGGCAGTAATGGTGTTATATTTCCATAAAAAAAATTTAGATAGCTTTTAGAGGTGTTTAGTATTCAGAATTTGTTCTAACCTTTGGCAGTTATGTTACTATAAAAACACTTTAGAGAACTTCTAGAGCTGCTTAGTATTTAGAATTTGTCATAGGCTTCAGCAGTTAGGGTCTAGGGCTATGTTGCCATAAAAATAATACTTAAGATAGTTTCTAGAATTGTTTATCATTGATAATTTTTTCTAGCCTCCGGGAATTGGGGGACGGGTCCCCCCCCCCTGAAATCATTGGCTGGCCACGGCCTTGTACACAAGATATTTTTAAAAACACAGGCAAGTGTAGATAATGCAGTTTATGTTTCATACTTCCACCAAACTGCATTGAAAAATTAATAAAATCATTAGTAAATTTATATAAATCCTATTATTTGTTAAATAAGCCATCGCTTTCGGTGATTCTATATATTCACTGGTTATTTTTACAAAATAATTGTGACGCCCACATAGATCCCGGGAAGCGTGCCCCAAAAAATAACCATGAGGTCACAAGAGAAACTTTTTTTATTTCAG
>CABFOV010002657.1:8393-26212 GCA_902141375.1 Timema poppense
CCAAACCCTTCCTTCACCTCTGACAAGACGTGTATTAATCACAACTTGTGAATGTGGGGAATGCCAGGCCTCCACCGTGGTTCGGATTCCACGTTAAACTGTAGGTCCTCCATTTCATCTCGCAATCACCTTACTATTACATATTAGCGTAAGTGCATATAACCCGAACAGGTAGTAAGGTGCGGTGCTAATAATAATAATAATAATAATAATAATAATAATAATAGGTCGAATACTTCTAAAGCGTCACACTCGCAATATACTGGACTATCGATGACGGTGAGATCGGGGTTTAAATCGTGGTTCAAATCATGGTCGGGTGTTTTTTTACATAGATAGTTTTACACTCCCCCTCCACGCAAATACGGGTTCAACGCATCTAAATTCAACCTTCCTCACCTAACTTATAACATATTAGCGTAGTTAGTGCATATGCTTACAATCCGAAAGGGTAGTAAAACCAGGTGCCAAAAAATATTAGAAACAAAATCAAATTTTTTTTAAAAATCGCTCTGGTGAACGATTGAACACACTAAAACTAATAGTAACGCGTCGTAATCCTATAGAAGCCGACCTTATTACCAGAACCAACAACAGTCGCATCGCCATTTCCCTCCAATCGCATTCACATCCGATGGCTGTGTTTACTTACTCGCCCTGGAGGGAAAACATATATATCTATATATGAATTTTTAAAATTCAGTCAAAATGAATATTGGTTTTCTGGGAAATATGACCTCTTCTACGGATATGAGACGAGTCTAGATTAGCTAGCGTTCGCAATTTCAAAAAAGAATAAATAAAATATGAAAAAAGTTATATTAAAAGGAGGGGGAATAGAGGGTTCAGGGAAAGGGGAAAAGGACACAATTTCGCTTTAGAAAAAAAAAGTACAGCCAGAAAAGAACGAACTTACTACTAAAATCAAGGTTTATAGCATATAATGAGATTTTGGTAGGAAGGAAATTTTAGGAAATACCAACATTAATAACATTTTACTTTTATTATTAGTTATTGCTATTTAACATTTCTATTAAAAGTGAAAGTTGCAGGGGTTTTTTTATCACCGCATCTCATTAACTGTTCAGATTATACGCACATACGATAATTACTCTTTAATAGAGTAAGAATTAGGAAGGAAGCAGTTTAGAGGTAATATACCCGCATCTGCGTTGTATGAAAGTGGGAAACCATTTAGTAAAACACCACCCTTGGTAGAACCACCCGGGATTATAACCCCAATCTCCCCGTCATCAGCAGGCCAGTCCAACACGAGAGTGACGCCTTAGATTATGCGGCCACCAAAGCGTGTTATAGATACAGTGTGTTCCTATTAATTGGGACACATCGGGAACATATCACTTTGAACCGATTAAGCGAAATTTTAACCAATGAGACGATAAAAACATTCTAAAAGAGTAAAAAAATGGAATGAATAAAATAAAATTAATGTGACATTTAAAGAAAGTACATTGTATTTAATTTTTAATGGTCTGAAAATGTATTTAAAAAAAAATCAAAGCTAAAATCAAACAAGCATAATAATGTAGGGTGGGGCAGTGTTGATACATTTACTAACACTTTATATCTACTATTTCAACTATAAGCTTAAAACAACAAGGTAGCCTGGTGGTCTAGGGGTAAGGTGTCAAGACTTTTGTGCTGGGAGGCAGGGATTCAATCCTCGGTCCCGGCACAGATTTATCTGATTGCAAAACCCTTCCTTCATCTTTGACAAGACGTGTATTAATCACAACTTGTGAATGTGGGGAATGCCAGGCCTCCACCGTGGTTCGTTCGGATTCCACGTTAATCTGTATATCCTCCATTTCATCTCACAATCACCCTACCATTACACATTAGCGCAAGTGCGTACAACCCAATTGGGTAGTAAGACGCGGTGATAATAGTAATAATAATATAACAAAAGTGTGACAATTTTTTACATACCCTTGAATTATTCATTTTTTAAATGATTTCCTTAAGATGGCCACCATTATATGCAATGAATTGTTGTATGCGGTTCTCAAATCTTGACATGACTTTGCGCAATGTGTCTTGTTGAATTGCTTCAACTTCAACCACAATTCTTCCTTTAATCTCCTGAATTGTTCTGAATGAGTCGCGTAAACATGACTCTCTTAATACGCCTCACAGGATAAAAGTCCGGAGCTGTTCAAGTCTGGTGAACGTGGTGGCAAGGCGATGTCCCAACGAGGGGCCCAGGAAGCACTATGCGAACCACCTTCATTGATGTTCAGGCTGTGTGGGTAGTCGACCCATTTTGCTGGAACCACATGTTGTTGGCATCCCATTCTCTTTCGTGGTAGTTCAGGGCTCATAAAGGTCGAATGGAGCTGTTTTGCAAAATGTTTCCTAGGCACCTCGTTTCAAGACAGGGGGACATCGCCTGACCCCCATGTTCACCAGACTTGACTTGTTTTTGTGTCTGTGGTGGAATTTGAAGCAATTCAACTGGAGACTGTGCAGTAATGTTAGTATTCTACAAGCGCTTTCGACAAGGTATTGTATATAATGGTGGCCATTTAAAGGACAATGGTTTTTTTTTTATAATTCAGGGGTATGTAGAAAGTTGTCAATCTTTTGTTGTTATTTTAAGTTTGATTTGAATCATTTAGTAGTTAAACTATAGCGTTCTAATTGTGTCAACACTTTTTGCCCCACCGTGTGTGTGTGTGTGTGTGTGTGTGTGTGTGTGTGTGTGTGTGTGTGTGTGTGTGAAATGAATGTCAAGCCTGGACCAATTTCACAGTCAGGCTCAGTACGCCTAAAAGCGTGGAGCTATACTAAATGAAAGACCAAACCTACCTATAAATCATTCACAAGCTAAGTTTACCTGGATGACAGCTCGAAATGTTACTAGAAGTAATCCCTAATACATCCCTACGCCAACAGCTGACATCTATCACTTTGGATGACTGTAATGAAAACAGATGGTAATATATTATTGTGATAGTCAGCCACAGTAATTTAGGCCAATATTATTTAGATATTTATTTGAGGACGGACACAAAGTTTATTTATCGTTTTATTCCACTTAAAAAAATATTCACACCACTTTCACAAAAACTTCTAACGAACATAGCTTCAAAATGGCGACTGACGAATTTAAACCATATGATTGAACATGACGGTAAACAAGTTTTTTACAATGATGCAGACACGCAGTTGATGAAAATATTTTATTCAGTTAAATATTTCAAAATAAGATAAAATAATCACAATATCATTTATTGTATGTAAAAAAATAACAAGAAATTTCTCTTTTCCTAGTAAATACGATGCCTGTATTAAAAGGTATTGATGTGTGCAAAATCAATAACATTCCAAAACGAAGAATAAGTACTTTTAATTATGTTTAAAATATTGTTTCGAGTTGTATAAAAATAAATTATTTAAAAAAATGAAATAGTATGAGAAAACTTAAGCTTACGTTATTTTAAATATAATATGTAACAGGTAATTAAAGATATTTACATTTATAACAAAACTGATCTTTTACAAGTGTTGGCAACCCAAAACCTAAACATATGATTTTCGAACGGTAATCCAGGTAAAAACCTATCGTGAACGGACGTTACTGTGGAATAGAATTAAACTGTCACATTCCATTCTAGTTTAGGTTGGTGTCCGACTGAGAAAATGACCCTGTTTTGAGCGTACGTGTCATCTACACACAGTTCGTTGTTCAATCACGACCTTCATTACCCCGATTAAGCGGTAAGTTGGTCCAAATAAATGGGGGTGGATATCGGGTTAGATATTCGTTTTGATTCTGTTCTTCAAATTTTGTCCCATATAAACGGCTGCCCTGATTAACTGGAATCCAATGCATTTGAAATTTTCTAAGTTTTTAATTATTATTTTTTATCGCCGCGTCTTACTACCCGTTCGGTTTATACACCTATGTACTAAATTACGCTAATGTGTTAGGGATTAGTAAGGTTTTATTTAGAAATAGTGTGCCCGCATTTATGTGGAAGAAAAGTGGACAACAGTTTTGGAAAGACCACTCTCAGTACACCCGGCCGAGATTCGAACCTCGATCTCCCTGTCATTGGCAGTCCAGCCTACTGCGAGAGTAGCGCGTTAGACAATGCGGCCACCCTAGCCGCCTAGCGGGTTATTTGAAAATTATTTTACTAAGTTTTATAATTGTTAATAAAGAGTTCCTTGCTGTGTAAATCAGACTGAATATTTTTTATGTGTGTTTGTACTTCCGGTCGAGACTGAATGATAGCCACTCTCCACTGTTGTGATGTGCTAATAATGCCACTCATGCTGACGTATAGCAGAACAAAAAAAAACTCATAAAAGTTTCGCTATTACACACACCACAATTTGTAAAAAGAAAAACGTGGGAAACGAAGCGTATAGTGAGTGAGCTTATTTGTTTATTTGAATAAAGGGTCATGTGCGCACAAGACTCAAACCAACTCCAGACACACGTCTTACGTTTGGGTCCTCATGTGAATCTATTTTAACGATTTTTTTTGTCACAGCGTATCACTAACCAAATGATTTATACGCATAAGTAGGCCTAAGTTATACTAATGTGGCTGTAGGGGCCTACGCATATTAATTAAGCAAATACCCACTTCGGTGGCCACATGGTATAAGTCAGAACTCTCGCAATATAATGGACTGCCAATGACGGGGAGATCGTAGTTTGATCCCGGTCGGAAGTACTGAGGCCCTCCCCCATGCCCCCAATGGTTTTCCACACACTATCTCAACACAAATGATACAAAATTCAGTATTGGGAAAAAAATACAAGCAGATAGTATAAGGGCTGTGTAAGGTAGAATTTTGAGGAACTGTACACATATTTGCATGGCTGAGTGGGTAAACCATTTAGGTGGAAGGTGGCGGCGACCCCACACACAAATCACATCAAAGGTGGCTGCAAAAAAAATATAAAGAAAGGACCGTGTAAAATCAACTGTAAATACGGTCATGCGATCTATTTACACCGACAAACGTAAAACAAAACGCGACGCGAACCGGCCGATGGTATTCGTATCGTCGACCCCACCGCCCCAATCGATACGGTGGGGCGTGGTCCCTGCCGGGAGGGGGGGGGGAGCAACTTCCTCCCCTTCACTACCCTTAACCCTAGCCGCTACCCTGTCCTACGTCACGAGAGTCTCGCCGGAGTCTCTTTACGAGCCTCGCACGCACTTCGCCTTCCTTGACAAAGTGGTCGCCGAGGGACGCGCCCAGGCGGGGTGAAGGGACTCCGTGGGGGCAGAGGTGGTGGCTTACTTCATCCGTCGTCCCAATGGGATTCCCTCACTAAAACCGATATTGGGATATTTTAGAGATGTTAAAAAAGATGTCACAAACAATTATTTTTGAAATGCACATAAAATAAAAACATAGGCCTAGCTAGACTTGAATATAATAACCATTTATGGATGAGATGCAGTAACCTTCTTAATTATTATTATTATTATTATTTGTTTTGCCTTATGTCCATTCCTTTTGTCAGTGAACTTAGACCGCAATCCACCCTTTACTCTGCCTCCTCCTTCAACTCTCAGAATTTTATTATTTCCTTTGTATTATCCAATATTTGAATCCTCCTCTTTCCTAAGCTCCTCTTTCCCTTTATTACGTCGTGCAGAAGACAGTTCCTCTTAAGGATGTGTTCGAACCAGTTTTCTTCGCACCAAAGAATCACATCCAAAATGGTTCTCTTCTCAACCACTCTTTTTTTAGGACTTTATTTGTCACCCTGTTTGTCCACCTAATCTTCTCAAGTCTTTTCCAGCACCACATTTCAAAACTCTCCCAGTACTTTCTATAACATTTTCCGCCTACCAAGCAGCCAAATATAGCCTACCATTCTCTTTGACTGTCTACCAAATTCTTTG
Organism: Timema poppense; assembly: GCA_902141375.1. Lineage (NCBI taxonomy): Eukaryota > Metazoa > Arthropoda > Insecta > Phasmatodea > Timematidae > Timema > Timema poppense. The sequence goes on from CABFOV010002657.1 coordinate 14,291, forward strand.
ACATTCCCCTGATTATTATAGAAGTTTTAAAGTCCTTGAATTCGTCAGGTTTTACCCGAGTTTGGCCAACTTGTAGCTTAACCCAGAATAATCACTAACCCAAGAATTGTACGGTCAGATACATTTAGAATTTGTTGTTGTTGACAAGTTACATAAAGTTACTCAAACAATTTTAATAGACTCATACGTCAAGTCATGTAGCCTTCAGATGTCGCTTTTGAAAGCTAATATTAAACTTTATAAAACCAATAATATCATATTAGTGTTATTAATAGTGAGCGCAAAAGTTCGTATTTTCTAAGCCTTTCTTTCCATCAAAATCATCAAAATCCTAGCATCAGAGCCGATTGTCACCTTTCCGGAAGACTTTATTTAGGAGCTGCAATTAGGGGTTTCATCTACCACAAATAAAATCAAAGCAATAGATACCTTCAGAAGATATTTGGACTTTTTTTAAATAGTAAATAATAAAGTTGTTTTGAATTAAAATTAATGTTGTTAATATATTTTGGACCTAATTGATAAAATATTCTTTTTCACTTTGCAGAACGGTATGGCATTTATTTTCATTTCTAGCCACATTATAAATTCACAAACTCTTACTAGTCCAACCCTCAACTCCAGCGTAGCCAATAGCCACTTCTTCACAAGACAAACAGCGGAGCCTTACAAATAAAAAATATTATGATTCTTGTTGTAAAAATAAATGTTTTTTTCTCGCTTTTCCGAATGTTTTTCTAGGAACAGCCGAAGGGACAACAATAATTCAAATTTCGCATAACGCCTTTTAGAAGATACAAACATATTTTTTTGTTTTAGCTTTATGTAAACAATAATAGGAGAAAGAACAATAGTTTTCCAACAACAGAAAAAAAACTCAATATTTAGTGGTTACAACCAAAACAGTTCCGTTGATTTTGTTCAAACCCATATTTAGATGTTATATGATGATACCAAGTGGTTTTTTATATTTTTTATTACTTTTCAAAATATATATTTTGTTTTTTATAAGAGAGATAATAAGTCTGTTTTTCTAAAACAAGAATTAATTGAGTGTAGTTAAGTGACGACTGATTTATTAACAATTTAAGTGGTTTTTTTTTTGTAATTCCTAAGAAAATTGTTTTTAAGGGTGTATGTCTGTTTAATATATCTATCAAAACAATGTTTGTTTTTCTGAGGAACACTTATTTATTGTAAGTTTACTTAATATGACAAACCTTAGAAAATGTTATTATAAATAATAATAGACTAAATTAATAAGAAAATATGTATGATTCTATCGTTCTATTTATTTTCCTAATTTTATTATAAACTAGCAGAAGTACTCGTCGTTTCCCGGGGCAGTGCTTTCCTTTGCTTAAAACAGACAGAAAAAAAACTAATAAAAAATTAAAATTCCTGATTCAAGGTGCACACGTTTGTGCATAGGGTTACTAAATTTTAAAATTTCAGCTCTCGTGTGAGGTAAATACCGCTCATGATTGACAGACAAACAAATTCTTCATTTTATTTAATACAGATAGTAGAAAGTATTTCCAGAAAAATAAATAAAAATGACGCGCCAAAGTTCCTGCAGCTTCCCACCAAATCCCCCGTCTTAAGTAGGCCTGTGTATACCCCTTGAGACAAGGATAGATCCAAGTTTAGCTAATCCTGACAAAACTTCGGTCTTCAGAGCTGTCTGGGATTCTTTTCACCGACACTTTCCAACTGAGCTCCAACAACGTCATCAGTGATATCTAGTGCGGAACAACGAACCTCGACTGGACCTGTCTACCGTCGTTTGACCGGCAACTGGAGAATTCATCCTGACAGTGCTACTTCCCTACTTCCACGTCTTACCGTCCATTCGCGATGCCTCTGTATTTACACTGGGGCTCAGACAAGGTATACGCCAGATCCTCGTCCCATCTACACAGTCCACAAGCTTCGTAATCACGTGACTATGCGAACCAATAATAAAGTTGGAAGCAACGTCAAATTAAACTTTTCTAAAGGAACTTTTCTCGAGTTAGGCGAAAGCAGACGTCCATCAGTGAAGCAGATGAAAAAACTATTAACAAAAGTAATTACACAACATATTTTGATAAAACGTCCAAGATAGGTTACATTTGACAGGTAGGTTATGCGCAGTCACAAATAATATATTTAAAACCTGAGCTAGTAAGTCTGTATAGAGTCGTCCTTGGGAAGTTAAAAGTTGAGTAAACTTCTTCGGAGTGGTAGGGACAAAGGAATTAAGGATAAGGACTCTGATGGGGCTTTACGGAGCTTCAACCTCCCAGTCATTGGCAGCACAGTCCATTACGAGGGTGACGCCATTCGACCACCGAAGCGGATAGTGAATCGAATAATGTATAAGTAGACCCATTTGCTTTAATTTTCTACAAAATGTAATCTAAACATGTTTTTTTAAAGTATTTGTTATGGAGTTCACAGCATTTGACCAAGAACACACCAAAAAAGTCCAAGTCAAATCCCGCAATGTTGATGACAAATGTTAAATAATCATTGGAATTAATTATTGGAAATACATTATTTTGGTTTAGTTTTCTACATAAAGTAGCTACTGATTTCTTTAATTTATTTTTACAAAGAAGAAAGTAATAAAAACAGAAAAAAAAGTACCTTAATTCTAGTTCCATTTATTCCGACATTAAAAGGGGGGGAGGATATCTCGTGCCACACCCGGCCGAGATTCGAACCGGCGATTCAAAGACAAGACGAGACTGGCGCCTTTATCCGCACACCCGTTACCGTTGCGGGTCTGAAAAATATGTACCCCTCTAAAAATTGACTCAAACTCGTCCACCCAGTAGAGTGCGCGTAAACTATTTAGATAACCTTGAAAAAAAAAACTTTTCACTTCCATGCATCTCGTTTTAATCCCAATCGTAAAACACACAAAAAAAAGTACATATTTATTGAATATCTCTTGACGGAACAAAAACAAACATAAGACTCGAGTTTACGTTTCGAATTAATACAATAGTAAAATAATTGCCTCATACACTTTGGCAATTTCAAATCCCCTTTTATTTCGATGCAGAAGGGATTAAGGCTTAAGGGCCTTCATGAAACTGCGCCTGATATAAAAAATGTTGTTTACGACGGGTGTGCGTGTTTAAATCACCATCCACAGCCACCCCCATAACACTTAAGGTAGATAAATCAAGGTTACCACGCACCTGAAATGCAAAGGGAATTTTGCAAAATCAAGTAAAAATACTGAATATTTGTTAATTGGGATATTTTATAATTAATGAAAGCTCAAAATAGGCCTTTGAATAGATAAATAAGTAAATTGAAGATTTTTTTAGCACCCAGTCTTATACCCGTCTAATTACGCTAACGGGTTAGAGATGATGAATGTTATGTTTCAAACATAAGTTACATAACTCACACTCGCCAATTTGATTAAAATGCTGTTCTTTCTATTCGATTTAAGATGTCTGGAAAAATGGAAATTCCTTCTGGAAGACCTGTAAGACATGGGGAAAGAGTGGCAACACTGGTATAAGGTCGAACCCAGTAATCTCTACACTATACTGAAAGGACAAACACACACCCCCTGCAAAGTATCAAAGCGTGACGCTCAAGAATGTCATCTGCTTGATTGCGAGGGGACAGATGTAACGGTTTATTTCAAGGTTATTGTGTTTAAACATGTCTCTTAAGCATAAAATTGTTCTTGTTTGAAAATAGTGAAGTATTATCTCACATTAATGCATATACAATTCAGTTTCACAGGTAATCGTGTATAAATACGAATAAAATCTTTGATATATTATAATATGTAGCTATCAAGCATGTTGTTTATGTCTACATTCAGTTAAGGCTACAATATATTTAAAGTTAGCTATCAGCTCGTATATTGGTTTCAGAATAATATAAATCATATTATAATAAAAGTTAAATAAATATAATGAAATAAGATATCTAATAACTTGATTACATGTATTTTGAATGATACACTTTGTGTAAAAGTCTTATGTTCAGAGGTCATTTAGGTTTAGGCTTGTAGGAAGTATTACTATACCCTGATTTTGGTAAGAATCCCGTTCTAGGCCTTATTTAGTACCAGAATCCTACTGTATAGTAGTATTTATGTAGAATAAATGGCCTTCTAGAAAGGTAGTATAAATTCCATTCTGGAAGATCTTTTATTCTTCCAAAATACTATACGGTAGGATTCTGGTACGAGATAAGGCCTTTAAAATGGGCTTCCTTCCAAATTCATTGTAAATATTAGCCTATATTCTAGATCATCTTATTTATTATTATTAGCACCGCGTCTTACTACCCGTTCGGGTTATACGCACTTACGATAATGTGTAATGGTAGGGTGATTGCGAGATGAAATGGAGGACCTACAGTTTAACGTGGAATCCGAACCACGGTGGAGGTCTGGCATTCCCCACATTCACAAGATGTATCATATTATTTAAATAATCAAGTCACGTGTTTCAAACTTAATTATGCTGTTCATACTTTTTATTAACCTATTTATTTAATTTAACTATAACATACACTGATGTATATCATTGTATTCATACAAATTAGCGAAACCCGAAAGTTTGTTTCTCTCTTACACCATGGTGTGCAGACGACGGCTCGAAAATTTCAGCCTCAGGTGTCCATCCAGATGTATCAGAGAGATCAATGGTCGGACCAGACGTAGCATCATGGTGCGTTTATACGTATTCAACTTTTAGAATAAAGTTTTCAACCGATCGCATTTTAATTTTGGTCAAATAAAAGATTCAGAAATCCTCACTTTTAAACGTTTTCGTGTTCGTGCATACACTTATGTATCTAAACTGAAAGTTAATAAATAAACCTTTCTTACCAAACTCCAGGCCAGCAAATAAAAGTGACAGCGTAGTGAATCTGCAGGAATCACTCGAGGCATTTTCCTTTCCGGGTAAACAGATTTCAGACGGTAAGCAAGCGAACATTTAAAGCAATCTTCTTCTCCTTTCGCCTCTTCTTCCTCCCAACCTGGCACGCCTCAACAGGTGACTTGACCCGCCTCGGTGGCGTACTTGGCTAACGGCGCGTGTTTCGTGTTGAGCCAGACTACCGAGGACGGGGAGATCAAGGTTAGAATCTCAGTCGGGTGTACTAAGGGTGGTATTTCCTCAAACAGTTTTCCACTCTCCCTCCACACAAATGCGGGGCCATTTACTCTAAATTCAACCTTCCCAATTCCTAATCATTAGCGTAATTAGTACTTAAGGGTACAACCCGAATGGGTAGTAAGACGCGGTGCTAAAAAACATGAAGGAGAATGGGATGAATTACTCATTGTCCTAGCGTGTCAGTGCTTTCTAGCGGTGAATTATTAAACTAATCTTGAAACCTCGATGAATTTAATAGGTTCATATTGATTTGCTAGCCACGTCTTGTTAAATATGTATTCGACATCCCAACTTCCAGAATCGGATTGTGTGAAGAGTTCTTAAATTCCTGATCCAAATTAGATGCGTTTATAATCCTCAACCATTATTTTATCAAGAGTATATACCAACTTCCCCCTCTTCCCCCACACACACTTAACACGCACTTTCTAAACTGATGACCAACAAATTAACAGCTATAAAAAAAAGCCATGACACTCAATCCCAGAAGGCCGTCAATTTATCAGTGTGAAAAGATAAGCCTTAATTACACCCACCATATTTTTGTTTACAGATCGTCAAGTATCGAACCCAGGATCCATAACTCATATTAAGGATTCGATACTGGCTTGGCAAAGATTTGGGACGATAAAATTACATATTTTTTTTTACAAACAGTTTTGATTGATTATTTAAATACGACTTTAGGCTAATTGAATTATATTGTTAACAAAAGAGAAGCATGGGAACAATGGCGCCGGTATCTTATTTGTGTAAGCGGACAAAGGGGGGAGCGAGCAAAAAAAAAACTACAATAAAAAAATAATTGGACTTGTCTTCCAGCTATTAGAAGTGACCCTACCCTAGAAATTTTGGGATATTGGATGCTTCTTGAAGCTATTTAAAGTGATCCACACCTTGATATTTTCCGACAGTTAGAAGCCCCCCTTTTCGCACGAGAAATGTTTACGCAACCCCGGATATATAGGTGTACAAATCAAACATTTACTGATTATATAATCATTACAAATTTATTTTAAAACAATTTTTTGGTATACATATTATTATTTTACCATTTATTAAAGACGAAATCATATTTGCATAATAATACGGTAAATGTGCTTTTTATTTTTACATAAAGAATTAAAACTTGGCTGAATATTTGATACTGCAACACACAGAGAAGAGCATCTTCGACGTTTTTTAGAGTTTATCGATATTTTTATTTTAATATAGTCAATGCCGAGACCTCGTCGCTTCGCATAAATACCTAGTACATTATTATTATCATCATTATCATCATCACCGCGTCTTACTACCCGTTCGGGTTATACGCACGCTAATGTGTAATGGTAGGGTGATTGTGAGATGAAATGGAGGACCTAACAGTTTAACGTGGAATCCGAACCACGGTGGAGGCCTGGCATTCCCCACATTCACAATCTGACCTAGTACAAAATCCATAAGTATGTTTAGGGGTATTTCAGAACTGGTTGGATATTCTGTCCTAATCCCAAGCCAAAATTCATTTAAAGATTTTTTATAGGAAACTCAAAGTTTTAAATCTGTGTCACTCGATAACTAGGCAAATTGTACTTTCACTTTTAATGGAAGACGACCGACGCCTTAGACCATGCAGCCACCGAAGCAGGTAACATTAATATTTTTTTAACATTATAATTCATTATCCATGTAATGTAACCCTGCACCCCCTATCAACAGCGGTAGACTTACGTGGTTTATGGAAGGCCCATTGTCGGTTCTTTTATGATTAAAGACGTTGAAAAAAAAGAGTGCTTTAATCCAGGCGGTAAAAAGAGAATGCACCCTGTAATATGTATATATTTTAAATATTTCAACACGTCATTAAAGGACACACAATAGAAGCCAATCTCTTTCAAGATATTGTTCGCTCTTCAAGTCTTACTCACCATTGTGTGCCCTCTGTTCTTGCCCAAGACAATAGTTCGAATCCCCACGACGCAATTGTGTTACGTTGCCTGGAACGCCGGCGTGACCCAGCTATGCGGTAACGACTCTCAGATTTTTTTAACGCCTCCTTTAAGCACCGCTGATATTTTCAAATTTTATTCAGAAGATAAACTTGTATTTGAATAACGATGGACCCTTACCACGAAATAGCCAGCGGCGTAGCTACACTTCCATATCCATATAAAGAAAGCCAGAAAATACAAACCTCCGCCTCCCCCCCTGCCAAAATTGATGTTTTAATATATGATTAATGTTATTTTATAGGTATTTATAATATTAATTATTAAGAATTACAGAAAAAGATTGCATGACTTATGAATACGTGAAAGTAGTTTAGTAACTTTTCTAGCTATAAGATAAGATCATTGCTATAAACATTTGATTATACCGCGACCTTTTCGTGTATTCACTCACTCTCAACTTGTCAGACACATGTGAAGAAATGTCGGCAGATCACTCAACTTGTCTAGACACATGTGAAGAAATGTCGGCAGATCACTCAACTAGTCTAGACACATGTGAAGAAATGTCGGCAGATCACTCAACTTGTCTAGACACATGTGAAGAAATGTCGGCAGATCACTCAACATTGTCTAGACTCACGTGAAGAAATGTTGGCAGATCACTCAACTTGTCTACACACATGTGAAGAAATGTCGGCAGATCACTCAACTTGTCAATACGCATGTGAAAAAAAGTCGTCAGATCACTCAACTTGTCTAGACACACGTGAAGAAATGTCGGCAGATCACTCAACTTGTCTAGACACATGTGAAAAAAATGTCGGCAGATCACTCAACTTGTCTAGACACATGTGAAGATATGTCGGCAAATCACTCAATTTGTCTAGACATATGTGAAGAAATGTCGGCAGATCACTCAACTTGTCTAGACACATGTGAAGAAATGTCGGCATATCACTCTATTTGTCTAGACACACGTGAAGAAATGTCGGCAGATCACTCAACTTGTCTACACACATGTGAAGAAAAGTCGTCAGATCACTCAACTTGTCTAGACACACGTGAAGAAATGTCGGCAGATCACTCAACTTGTCTAGACACATGTGAAAGAAATGTCGGCAGATCACTCAACTTGTCTAGACACATGTGAAGAAATGTCGGCAGATTACTCAACTTGTCTAGACACATGTGAAGAAATGTCGGCAGATCACTCAACTTGTCTAGAAACATGTGAAGAAATGTCGATATATCAGTCTCAACTTGTCAGACATATGTTGGAGTTGAGTCTTACAGGTTATACCACAGTACAATGATTATATTAGTTATCTTCGTTGAGGATAACGTTTGCAAACACCAGATAAGACAGCTGAGCAAACCGTTCCACTTCTAGTTGTTGGCAATGAAATGCCTTCAAACCGGCAATAAATTCCGCCGACTCTGCATGCACTACACCTTGATGACGTCACTAGGGCCGCTGGAAATAACTCTCGGCATTCGAGATAGAAGGCATGGATGGACTCAAGTGCGGATGAAATGTTGCTAAAAAAATATATCTTACGAGTAAAACATTCTAGTGAATCTGGTCGGTATCGAATTCCATCCTTTCATTAGGAGAAGCTTTGCCCACTTTTTAATTAATAGGTTAAATACAAACTTTATTTACTCGTCGCCCTGTCTTAAATCAATATAGAATGAGAAATATGAGGAAGGTAGAATTTAGATTAAATATGCTCGCATTTGCATGGAGTGGGAAACAAGTTTAAACAAATCACCCTCGAGAGAGCTGGCCAGGAATCGAACCCCCGATCTCTCAACCAGAATAGGCGAGAATGACGTTCAGTACACGGGTAAACACAAAAGATCGACAAAGGATATGAAAAAGCAGAGCCAGTTTTTTGAGAAAGTGCACCCTCATTAGCTTGAAGCGGATGAGCACATCCACATCCTTCCAGTGCTTTAAATCAGGAATAAAGACCCTGACCTACACCTAGAAATAAAAATTGACCGCAGTGGTGGTTTGTGACTTACTGTGTCAGTGAATGGGGCTAGATTAGGGGAAGCAGTGCCAAAGTTAAAATTAAATACGGTACTCATAAGAAAACTCAAAAGTGAGAAGTAATTTTCCAAAATCAAAGTGAAACTCTAAGGTGAAATTCAAAAGTAAAATTCAAAAATGAAAAGCTAAAGAGAAAAATCAAAATCCAAAAACCATATTATACCGGTAGTGAAAAGAGCCAAAGATAATCATTTGGACATCGGTCCAATTCGATCTGACTGCTATTTTCTTTTATTAGCACCACGCCTCTATAACCATTCGGGGTTTATGCATATGTAGGCATAATGGTTATGCTAATGTGTTGAGGGTGAGGAAAGATGAATTCGGAGGAAGTATAGTAGCATTTGCCAACCTAGGTGTTCTTGGGGTTTAGTGTTCATGGGCTCAAACCGAGCCGAGGTCAGCGGATTTTTCTTGAGCGATAAATATCCGTAACACAACTTCCTTCGGAGGGGAAGTAAAGCCAAGCCGTCGGTTCATGTCGGGTGTGGAATGTAAAATAACCCTGGAAGGTATGTGAAATTATTTTTTTCAGCAAAATTGATAGGTTGTTTAGCGTTCGTACAAATAAATTCTTGTGTGCTGATATAATCAGCTGGTTCAGAAAGTGCACGTTAAATACCTCAAATAAAAAAATGGAAATACTCGCATTTGCGTAGTTTAGGGAGAGCGGAAAACCATTTAGTAAGAAACACCTTCAGTATATTCGAGCGGGATTTGAGCCCCGATCTCTCCGTAGTCAGCAGTCTAGTCTAATGCGAGAGTGACGCCCTAAGCCAAGCGGCCACTGAAACGGGTTATGAATGATTAGTTTACTGGGAGTTTGGTTGACTCCCGAGACTAGACCATCAAATAAAGCCCTTCGCACAACTGAAAAATGTGACACCCACACACAACTAAGACTCAAATGTATCTTTTTATTACATTTGTGGAATATTAACCAGTGGCGCACCCTGATAAATTTTGTGCGACCTTGATGGGTAGAGGCGGTCCAATGCCTCCCTTGCCAACTCCCCCTGTGTAAGTCACCGAGAGAAAATAGTTCTCTCGCAAGACAAAAGGCACCTCCCCCTCCCCTCCTGATATACAGTTCCCTGCCTGTGGCATTAAGCAGGAAATATGCGGCTGTCTTGTAAAACCACACGTTCCATTAGCTGCGCCCGACTTTGCAAAATCGCGGGATACTAAAAGAGTCGGTCAAAATATACTTACGATACCAACACCTCTGTATGTAAAACCCGTAACTGTGGATACGCAGACTGAGACGTTAACCTCATCTAGTCTGGTTTCACGGTGATGAGAAGGTAGGGGCTTCAATGGCGTGTCATGAAGTGTTGCCAGAATAAAGCCTCGTTTATTATGTAACAAGTTGGACCCTACATGTTGGGCGACAACACACGAGGAAAAGTAAGCTGCGTTTATTGTCGCTAGCTTGTTGGACCAACATCCTGGGTTCTCCGCTAGTTTTTAATCAGTCTACACATTTCTACCCATAGATAACATCGTATTACTTGTCTTTCTCCATTTATTGAGTTGACAGGAAATGTACTCTTGCATAAAAAAAACGTAAGAAACGGTGGAGGGTTTGAAGTTATTTGTTGTTAAACGTCAAATTGAAGGTGCGTACATGAGAATAATGAATGACCTATATTTGCAATGTGGATATGATAACTTTGTACGCATGTCACATGAATAATGAATGACCTACATTTGAAATGTGGATTTGATAACTTTGTACGCGTGTCACATGTGACCTTTGAATGATTAGTTACACTTCTGTATCCTCATTTCGGTGGTAAAATGGAAAGGAAAATGGTTGTGAGTCCGGGAGAAAATTTTGCTACAACTTTGCGCTTTATGGGAGCCTTATCTATATCCACAAAACACGTGCGTTGCCAAGGCTAGAGACTGGCTCGACTCTATAGGGCACGCGCAGAACCTCCCAAATCAGCCAACATGTTGGGTTGGTCGTTTTATTATCTCCAACAAATGATCCAACACAACTTGTTGGCTCTGACCGGCTCTCCCAACACCAACATCCCCAACAAGTTGAGAATGCGTTTATATTGTAACACAACTTGTTGGGATCGTGTTGGCCAACATGTTGTGTTACAATATAAACGAGGCTCAGCAGCATTAGTTTAAAACAGTAACTGTGAAATGTTCACCCCGCTCAGTAAAACACTTATTGGTCAGGTGTCGAAGGGAATACATTCCCGTGTAAGGCATGCAGAGCAGAGTTAATGTGTGATTGGACAAATAGAGCCCAAGTGGGCGAAAACATCCAACAGATACAGTTTTAACAAGTTATGCTTCCCTTGCAACACTTCACGACACGACACTGAAGAGTTTGAATATGGACCGGGTGTACTTAGCCCCCCCCCCCTCCTCCCCTGTTCAAGGGGTAGTAAGACATGTTTGAATCAGTGTTCTTAATTATTTAGCCCACTCTTTCATCCACCCAAAGGACTACCTATTTTAAGCTTTCAGTTAAATGTCCCAAATTAACCAATATTCCAGGATTTTTACTATTATTATTACCGCGTTTTACCACCCGTTCGGGTTATACGCACTTACGCTAATGTGTAATGGTAGGGTGATTGCGAGATGAAATTGAGGACCTACAGTTTAACGTGGGATCCGAACTACGGTGGAGGTTTGGCATTCCACACATTCACAAGTTGTGATTAATACACGTCTTGTCAGAGGTGAAGGAAGGGTTTGGCAATCAGATAAATCCAGGCCGGAACCGAGGATTGAACCCCTGATCCCTAGAACACAAGTCCAC
>CABFOV010002657.1:30918-47593 GCA_902141375.1 Timema poppense
GCCCCCCCCCCCCACCACATGCGGCATGGAGACGGGCCGATAATTAACGACAATACACCGATTTTCCGTCTGTGGGGACGAAGTATACCATTAATTATTATTAGAGGTATTTAACGCGCACTTTCTGAACCTACTGATTATATCAGCACACGATCATTTCTAGGATCAAGAGCGAAAACCTACCAATTTTACCGGGAAAGGTACTTTCCATAGTTCTTTTAAGGTAAGCGTACGTTGGTCCGCATCGCAAGAATAGGATTTTTGAATTAACTACATTATTCTTAATAAGAATGCGTCCGCTGATTCGCATCGTACGCCGGCAATGCCAATGGAATTCCGTGAAGCAGATTAAAATCCTATGCGTGCGATGCGAACCAGTGGAAGCACTCCCCGACATGTACATTCACAATTCCCAGCTTTACTCTCTCTCTCGCTCTAGTTTAGAGATGGGCAGTACAGTTAAAACTGTTGGGAACATTTCAAAGTGTTTAAGTTCACTGAAATGATTAATTCATTTATCTAGTTCAATAGTTCGCGAATTACTGTACTTATGGTTCAGTCGCTCGCAAACTACTTCTTGCTGTTCAGTCGTTCGCGAACTAAATCCTTCGCAACAGAGTTACAATCTAGAACTTATATTTTCAAAATAGGTTTAGTAATTTTAAAATCAAAGAAAAAAAAAACTTAAATAAAATAAACATTTTTTTATCAGAAAAATAATACTTTAAAGTCAAATTAGATTAGTTACAATAGCCCTAGCTGTTAGATTAATAATGTTTTTAAAATATCTTAGCTTTATCTTTACCTATTCTGAAAATTAAAAAATGACACCTGGACACGGGAATCTAACCCGGGACCTTTGGCTTAGGACGGCAATTCTCTTACCACTGAGGTATTCAGGAATCGTCCCGTGCCCATGGTTATTCTTCACTCATCTTTTAAGACAGATTTTGTGATGGACTTGCGGAAATCGTCGTCTACAAATGTGTGAATTTATTAAGATCACGAGCTATCAGAAAACGCAGCCACCTTTGACTCGGTAGTTGGTTTATTGCTGCCACTTGTACAATTATTATAGTTGCAAGGGATCGCATATTTGAGAATAAAATATCTAAGGTTATTATATTTATTTTAGTGAGGATTTACTCTAATCTAAATATCGTATTCACGTGCATGGAACGATTCCTGGATATCTCAGTGGTTAGAGCAGTCATACTAAGTCAAATGTCCCGGGTTCGATTCCCGTGTCCAGGTGTCTTTTTCGATTTCAGAATATGATATCTAGAAGGAGTAATTCTCACTAAAAGCATAAATAATAGCTTTGGCTATATGAATCTTTATCTTAACGACTATCCGTGAAAGTGATGCGATTTCAGACATTAGGACATTGAGGGTTATTGTTTGAAATCCGTACGCTCCGAATGCAGTTGACGAAGTACACTAAATAAATCCGATTCGTGCGACGTGGAGGACCAGTGAACGCTTACCTTTACATGTCACAATCATCATGGGACCGACGGCTTTACTACCCCTCCGAAGGAAATTGTGCTACGGATATCGGGTCTTGAGAAGAGCACTTTACCCCAAGACCCCCGAGGGTCGACTTTTGCATCAAGTAGTATGAGCCTGGAAGCCATCAAAATATTACGATTATATCGAAGGCAGGGATCATCCATTAGCCACGTAACTTTTTTTTACCTTGCCTTTTTTTTGTTTACCCTCCTCCCTCCATGTAACACCAAGTAGATTTTGCCTTATACCTTTCCTCCGAAGGACCTTTATATCATAAAAACATTTTTTTTTTTAAATTTAGTACAGTATAAATTTATCTTACTACCCGTTCTAGTATGCGCATCTGTACGCCCTACTAGTTACGCTAAAGTGTCTAGGATGAGGAAAGTTGAATTTTGAGGTTAGTACACCCGTATTTGCGTGTAGGCAGAGTGGAAAACCATTTGGGAAGAGGGGACGGGGGACACTCTCAGTACACCAGATTTAGATTAAAATTCCAGCTACTGGCAGCTCAGTTCATAAAGAGTGACGCCTTCTTGAATACCGGCTATTGGTAGGTCTATTCAACCTTCCTTTTTTTCATTCGCGTACCCCCAGATATCATTTTTCTTCAACTTTGTAGACCCCCGAAGTTGTTGGTACATAAAGCGAGCTATACATATTCTATAATCTACTCTGGAAGAAACAGAGAGAAAGAGAGCGAAGGCGCTCCCGAATCTCATGTCCGGTTCTCTTGTGGCTGGCTAGTCCTAAATCTGGCCCTGATTATTCCGGGTTTATCATGGAATAATATACACAGGGTGTCTCAAATAAAACCGGTTCCAAACTCAATCAAAGTCTGTGTTAGAAACAAGTCCGCCGACTAGTAAACGTGCATTTATTGAAACAATGCACACATAGTAGAGAGTCACGTGGCGGGTGCCGAGCGGCAGCGGTATCAGGATAGACTTGAGTCACAAGGCAAACTATGCTGGAGATGATTCGAGATCGAACAGCCACTGGCGTGACCCCATCGCGTGGTAGTTCAGCCGTGGTGCTGCGGTGCGGACGGGAAAAGAAAGAAACCGTCACACTGTATTTTCCCTGAAGCCCTCTTCCTGGGGTAAGAAATTCCCGAGGTCTAAGTTCACTGACAAAAGGAATGGACAAGTAGTGAGACAGAACACATAATCATGATAATGCAAGGAGGTTTGTGGCGCGCATTTCGAACAACCTTTGAAATACTGTGCATTTGGGGCCGGTATTATTCGCGACAACTTGTAAGCCTATATGGGGGAGTTCAAGTAATACGTAAGCATACTTTGGGTCATTTTGGACCTTCCCCCCCCCCCNCCCCACACTTTGTAAGCATAAATAGGCAAACACACGATCACCAGCTAGCTTACATTGTATTTATGACCTTTTTTTGTAATTTTTTTTTTCACAGAAATAACCATTTTATTTTATACTATTTATGAATTGCTGGTAATTATTAACCTAGAGGTGCAAAATAATTAATAATACATATTTTTGTAAAGTGAATGTAAATGTACATCACAAATATAAATTTAAAAAAATCATAAATTAGGCCTAGTTTAGAAAGTTTAAACATATTTTTAAAAATTTACACTTGATTAAAATTATATAAAAAAGTATTATTAGTGAATAAGTTACACAAATTATTATAGTTTTGAAACACCTTAGCCATTTTTAAACTGATGACTAGGGTCCTTGAATCACTTAAAAATATGTGTCCATTTGGGGTGTCTGGGTCATTGCACCATTCTTGCCCTCCTCTCACTATCTTACTGTAGGCATTGTTGTAAACCACCCTCCCTTTTTGTCAGCAAAAATAAACAAAGCTTAAATTAATATTATTTTGATAAGATGACCAATGATGGTGCTCGCACCAAAACTAATACAATTCTATACATACAACGCAAATACCAATTTATAAGATAAGGTATGAAACAAAGGACAAAATATAATTATAATTTTCAACCAAGTCATTTCACAAAATAATAACATTTTCAAATAAATTTACTTGAAATAGCGTTGACTTTATTCAAAATTGAAATGTTTTAATTTATGTATTTCAAAACAGTTTTGCAGCATTGCAATCTTGAAATACAGGAGGAAAAACAATAAAACAATATTTTTTTTCCCTAGTGGAAAACAGAATTACAATTTGTAAATGTATGAATGTGTTTTTTCCCAATAAACATTAAATTCAATTTATAAATGTGTGTAATGAGTATAAAAAGAATACCATGCGATTTTTTTTAAAACGCAATACATAAATTATTTCCCACTATAATGTGGAATGAACATGGATAAAATAATTTAATAATCAATAAGAAGTCCTCTTAGAGATGACCACACTTGGATTGATGAAGGAGGGAGGAGGGAGGAAGGGATCACAGATTACCTTTCATAAAAGGTAAAGAGGGCAAAATAAAAAGACACCCTAGTTTTATGAGAAACCATTTTTACGCCAGATTTTTGTCGAAAGTCCATTCTGAAAAGTATTTTTTCCTACAAAAAATACTGCCAAATAGGAGAATTATGGTATGGTGGAATTTTTTTTATAGGAACAGACTTTCTTAAAAATCCAGTATTTACATTGAGTTAAAAAGAACCATTTACTTTAAATCTAAGAATCCTTTTCATTTTCTGAAAAAAAAATTGTTTAATTTAATTTATTTGACCATGTTTCACACCTTGTTTGGGTTAAACACATATGTACTAGTTATGATAGTGTGTTAAAGGGCTGAGGAAGGTTGAATTTAGAGGAAGTGTATCTGCATTTGCTTGGAGGAAGAGTATAAATCTGTTTAGGAATAAAGACCTGTCTCTTCGTAGACGGCAGCCCAGTCTTTTGTGAGACAGGCGCATTAAGTCATTCGACCGCTGAAGCAGGTCTGTGTGAAAATAAATTATAGTTATAAACCACCTCAACTAGCATCGAGAATGGTTGTTCTAGTCAGTAACCAACCGATGGGCCATGTGAAATATATAAATGAAGTGTGTATGTATAATAATGGCTGTAAAAAAAAGTGGCATAACTCAATACGGCATTCATGTGATCGCTTTTGATTACAACATTGTGAGCTCCTTCTTTTACCCCCTCCCTACACCGCGTGGTTAATGAGTGTGGTAGGTAACATGATAGCAGCTCGTGGTAATATTGATGGCCCAAATCAACCCAGGAATGAAATTTAATTAAAATAAAAAAATACACCATTGTAAATCAATAACTGGCCATTTATAAGGATTTCAGAAACTTGTCTGATAGGTCCTCGAAGCCTCCAAAATTATTCTTCGTCCGCAACGGTGGGGGGCAAGCGGACTAAATGTTAAGCTCGTATATTCTGGTTTCACTGGTGAGAAGGTCAGGGTTCGAATCCTGGCTGGAATTAAATAAGTTTATTATTTTAAATTTTTGAATGGTTTTTGTAATTATTATCTAACTCATGTCTTGAGTCTGGGATTTGGGAAAAGGGTAATTTAAAGGTAGAGCACCTATTAACCAAATACTTGAAACTTTTAAACAAAAGTGAATTATAAATAAAAAATGTTAGATTTTTAAATGATAATTTAAAACCAATAATAGCATAATCTACTTTACAATAAATCAATGATTGTAGAATGAGGGGAATGAACACATTCACTTTCTTAACTTGACCTAACCTGTGAAGAGCTCAACACAACAAGAACTTTTGGATTAAAACATAATAATAAATTAACACCACAGATTAGCCCAACCTAATAATGCGAATGTAAATGTATATATTGTTGTAATAAGACTTAGTTTTAAAATGCTTTGATTTTACTAATTTTATTTAATAGCTTGCCTTTAGCATTTTCATAGGATGACACACAGTTTTATTTATTTTTGTAGATTTTTCAATTTTCTTAGAATATTTAATAAATTTTATTTTGTTTGCAAATGTATTATAATTTGTGAAAGGTGTGTACTGTAACAGTTTATTTAATGTACACAATCTTGTAAGTATTTTCCAGGAAGAAAATAACATAATAAAGTGAATATAGTATTAGCAAATTTTTTTTTTAAGTATTACAAGCAGTAGAGTGTGTTCCAATTTAAAAAAAAAAATTGATTTCAGGTGACCTGGTGGTCTAGGGTAAGGTGTCAGACTTCTATGCTGGCGGCCGGGGTTCAATCCCAGGTCCCGGCAAAGATTTATCTGATTACCAAACCCTTCCTTTACCTCTGACAAGACATCTTGTGAATGTGAGGAATGCCAGGTCTCCACCGTGGTTTGGATTCCACGTTAAACTGTAGGTCCTTCATTTCATCTCACAATCACCCTACCATTACACATTAGCGCAAGTGTGTATAGCCCGAATGGGTAGTAAGACGCGGTGCTAATAATAATAATAATAATAAAAAAATACAATTGTGTGAGTTGATTTATGTGACAATATAGGACTTTTACGCAAATATAATGAAAATTCAGAATAGGATATAGTAGAAATAAGTCTACTATGGATGAGAATGTAGACATAGGCCTACATTATTTTGTTATGATGTTTAGGATCAGAAAATCACCTGTGATTTTTCTTGTAAACAAATTTGTTTGGTATTATTTATCATTTTTTCAAAAACACTTAATAGCTTCAGTTGGCAGCAATGAGATCAATTTTCAACCTTTTCATTCAGTCAACTTTATTGGAGTATTTGCCTAATGAACTACTTTATTAGTTGTTGACATGACTTATATGAGGTACAGAACATTTACGCTGTCTTTTGAGAAAAATCACAAAAAAAAACGTTGCAGTATTATTAATGACATAAGACAAAAAACAACAACTAGCGATTAAAATTACTCTATCAGAATACACACATGCCAAATTAGCACGGAGAATTAACTAATCTCTAAATGTATTCACCCAAAACGTTGTTTTATAATTATTTTAATAGTGTCTAACTACCTGTTCAGCTTATACACTTATATTGTGCTGTTTAAGGATTAAGAAGGGTTATATTTAGAGGAGGTGCACTTGCATTTACATGGAGAGTGGAAAACCATTTAGGAAAAACCATACTAAGTACACCTGACCGAGATTCAAATCTCGACTAGTCCATCAGCAGTCTAGACTATCGAGGGAGTAGCGCCTTAGACCATGCAGCCACTAAAGTAGGCTTATTATAAGTTTACTATGGAAAAGATGTTTAAGGTACTGTAGACATTGCATCTCGCGATGCCCTGTGAGATAAGTGAGTCGAACAAAAGACTGTGTAAACATTCTTGGCCTGATTGAGATTACCCTAAGAGAAACCCTTTATAAATAAAATTGAAATAGCTTTAGAATTTTTGATAATACTGAGCTCACAAAAGATAAATATAGATAAGGTAGGCTTAGAATAGTTAAACAAAGGTTTAGGCAAGTCTTGATGACTTGTAAGTCCAATATTTTAAGAAACTAATAGTGTAATATGAGATATGGTATTTCTTATTGGCAACTTGCTAAGGCTAATGCCTAACAAAACACTGCTTGATCAGGAAAAAGGTATAGTTATTAATAAAATAGCTATAACCTATTGATAAAAAGGTGTAGATTTTCACCAATAGGCTACCTTTGGGGAATAATTCCAGAAAGTCACCCTTCAAAAAGTAAAGGACATAATATGTGTTATTTGCAATGCACAGCCTAGGATAAAATGAAATTTATTTGTTAAGGTAGTAATGAAATGTCAACTTATAATTATTACCATTCATATTAATAGTACTCGTTAAAAAAAATAGTTATACAACCTAGAATCCCATACTAAACAGTTTTAACACACCTACGTATATGACATTGAAGTAGCCTGTTAAAATCATATGTGGAATTTCATGAGGGGCAAGGTTAAAGAATGAATGTATCAAATAACTTTAAGTAGGTCAATTTCTCCTTTTAAAAAATGCAACTATATAAAATGTGTTCATAAAGTATGTGATATTAACATTTGCAACAAGATTAAATCAATTAGGCCTAATTCATGCTTTGGATTTAATTCAAAGGAAATACAATTTATATAAATTTAATAATCCGAGAACAGTGCATGTCAAGAGGGTGTACAAATGTAAACACAAGATTTGTGGCCCATTGCTCTGACAAGTAGATCAACTTGTAAATAACCAGGAATAACCCTAGTAATGGTAATTATATATATTTTGTCTATACTCACACAACCATTCCATAGGCCCCTTCGCCAATGTACGCCAAACTAGTGTATCTTGGTCCCACTTCGAAAGCTTGCCCCCTTACAATTTCTGCGTTAGGGTTGGCAGAAGCCGCACTTGCACCTTCCGCCGCCATTTTTACAACTACCTTGCATAAACTTCTAGAATTGGCCACCTGTACCGCGCAGCTCGGCGTTTAACGAGATCTTTCGGATAGAGGAAGTACCAGTGAATGTGCGCATACATAAGATTTTGTGGGTGGAACACTAAACGAAAATCACAGGATAGGGTTTGAAATAAGAATTTTTGTAAGGATTGGTGTGAATCAGATATTTTATAGATAAATGTGAGTCAAACTTAGAAACATAATAATAAATTATTAAGTTACGTTAAAAAATTGTATTGCCAAGTATTTACTGGCTGGTCCTTAATTAAATATTTGGACATGCGCCTTAATTTCCAAAGCTCCACCTTTTCCTTCGTAAAATAAGTTTGCACATGCGCATAATTAATTATGTTGCTTATGAAGGTGTTCTTGATTATATTTAATTTTTCAAAGCAAAATATGCCTAATAAAAAGGCAGAGTTAAATATTTTTTAAATGTTGTCCATATTGAAATATTAAAAAAATATATAGTGCCAATTTAAAATTGATATCTATGATTAAATCCAACATAGATTTTTTTTTAATATATGTAAAGGTATTTTGTTTATGTATGTGGCTAGACTGTTTGTATTTTGTTTACAAACTTTATTGAGTCCACTTCACTCATCCCTTTTCAACTTATTACTCATCTAAAGTGAATAGAGATTAAATTTTAGTGGACGTGAATATAATCAACGTACTATTTCGTGATGAACGCACCACCAACATTCGAATCATTCCTCCTTTTTGCTGGAGAAAAAAAGTAAGTTATATTTTACTTATTGACACTAAGTTTCATTAATTAATATGAATGGGCCCCACAGCCGCCTCAGATAGTTAATCATGCTTTTCTTAGCAACTCCATTTTACACATTTACTTTTCCCTACTGGTTCTTTAGCACATAAAAATATAATGAACACTGGCAAGAATGTAAAAAAAAAACCTTTTTTCTATTAAGATATTTTGAAAATAACAAATGGTAAATCTCTGTAGTGATGTTAAATATACTTTTCTCAGAAGCCAAAAAATGTAATTTTCCTAATAATACATATAATTAACCAAATTTTATAATATTGCCTTTCTGAAATTAATATCAAAACAATAGCTTATGTTAAGCCCTGCTGTCTGTTTAGGTTATTGCAAAGTATATTCATACTTTACTAAGGTTAATCCTTCACCAGTCACTATGATTATTATGAAACAAATTTGTTTTCCAGAGTCATCAAAGAACAAGATACTAAAGTTCCTAATGCAGCAATATTTACAATCAACAAAGAAGATCATACACTAGGAAACATGATTCGAAAGTATGTTGGATTAAATTTACTTTACTCGAACTAAATTTATGTTATCGATAATATGTGTAGCCTATAAAAAAACTCTAAACATTTTATAAACTATGACTAATACTATAAAAATATATTATTTATGTATGCAACCCTAGTAACTAGGTTTAACCCCTACATAAGTTAAAGCTTAATTTTGGTGCCTCCTCTACTACATAAGTTTGGTCCAAACATTGTCTTATGACCTTGGAAGAAAATCATTACAAAACAAAACTTAGCGGGGAAAATCATTGCAAAACAAAACTTAGTGAATGTTTGCTTCCATTGCTTTTATTGATTAAGGCTAGTCAGACTTTTATGCAAACTATAAAAAAAACTCATTATGTGAGCTATACCGACTAAGCATCCACCATATTTAGTGATAGTGCCTACATTTGCCATTCAAGAGCGTTATGTGGTCCTCCAGCTGTTTCTTGGTTTTTTAAACATGGAGTAGCTACTTCTTTATTCAAGTAACTCTTCATTTTCCTCACAAGGCTGAGCTTGAGACCCTGTTTTAGATCCATTGCTTCAGGGATAAATTTTTAAAGCGCCATGAATTCAACTCAGGACCTCTGGATCTATAACCAGGAACGCTGACCACCATACCATAGAAGTGCCATTTTTTCATGCAAACTTTATACAATTTAAATTAGACAACTTTAATTTGATGTAGGCCTAGTCCTCTGACATAGTTTGGGATTAAATGTTATATTTCATCTAAAATGTAGGTAGGCTATGAGGTAAATAATCGGTGCATTTTTGGAAATCCTTGATCTATTATTAATTATATTTACACAAGAAACGTTTTTATCCATATCACATTAAACAAAATTCTGGTTTATCTACACACTTTTGACTAAAAATAAATTGGATGAATTTTTTTTACTACAATCATGACCTGATGGTGTGGGGTATTGAGGAGAAAGAAGTTCCATATAGTAGCAGCTGGATTATTATTATTATTAGCACCGCGTCTTACTACCCGTTCGGGTTATACGCACTTACGCTAATTTGTAATGATAGGGTGATTGTGAGATGAAATGAAGGACCTACAGTTTAACGTGGAATCCGAACCACGGTGGAGGCCTGGCATTCCCCACATTCACAAGATGTCTTGTCAGAGGTGAAGAAAGGGTTTGGTAATCAGATAAATCTTTGCCGGGACCGAGGATTGAACCCCGGCCGCCAGCATAAAAGATTTATACTGTCCTTGCTGTTGGACTAATAAACATTGACGAGATGATAGTATCTAAATTTATGTAAGATCCAAGGAGAAGAATTAAAATTTGGACTGCCTTTGTGGTCTAGTGGTCAGAGCTCTTAGCTACAGATCCAGAAGTCCTCTTCCAGAATTTTTCTGTGAATCATTGGGTCTGGAGCGAGGTAAATACAGCTTCATAAGGGCACTTGTGGAGCTACTTGAATAATTAAGTGGCAGCTCAGGTTTAGAAAGCTGAGATTATCAGCTGAAGGGCTCATTGTGCTGACCCCATGGTAGCCTTTATCCGCAAATGTTGGCACTATCACTGCTAATGGCGATGGCCACTTGATCGGTATAGCTCAGTTGCGAACTGATGCCATATATTTTTATTTATAATGTGTTTGTTTCTTATACTGTACAACATCAGCGGCATGGTGTCTTGGAGAGCCGAGGGCTGGTGTTGGGGGGCCTTCTTCTTCTGCCCCCCTTGAGGTTGATAACTCATTTTTATAATATCTCAAATTATTGCCTAACTATTTGACTGGTTTATATTTTCTCTAACTTTCTCTCTTTATTTTGTCATATGTTATTATGTTAAAAGTTTATCCTGCCTGTATATTTGCATGTGTAAATATGTTTATGGTTCTACTTGTTGTAGTCAATTGTTAAAAGACCCCAACGTTCTCTTTGCGGGATATAAGTTGCCACACCCTTTGGAACACAAGTTCATCCTTCGCATTCAGACGACACCAGACTACACCCCTCAAGATGCTCTAACATCTGCCATCACAGACCTGTTGGCTGAGCTTTCCCTCTTTGAGGAGAGATTCAAGGTACGTGTTGTCCATTTAAGATTCTGATGGTTTTTAAAGACTCAAATATTAATCCACAAGTAGATGGTGATGACAGTAGGGTAGGAATGAGGAAGTTAGTGTTAGAGGAACTATACCCATGGATGTGTGTGGAGACAGAGTGGGAAACAATCCTAAATTTAGGAAAAACCACACTTCAATACACCCAACCAGAATTTGAACTTTGATTTGTCTGTCACTGGCAATCCAGTCTAACACAAGAATGACACATTAAGATCATGCGACCAGCAATGCAGGTACCTTAATGCTGTTTGAAAAATGATGTTACATACAACAAAATGGATCTTAGAGAGTATTTAAAAAGGCCTTGAAAAGACCGATGATTGATAGTTGATTAAATCAACAACTGTTTACAAGTTGTGGCCAGGTCAGTTAATTTAAATGCCTCCGTCTTCTTTCCCTTTCGCCATTTCTCTCCTCTCACTCGCACACTTGCTGTTATTCGTTTCTCCCATCTCATACTTGATCTCCCTTGTGGTATTTTCCCTACATCATCATTTTCCTCAAGATTCTTTCCATTTCCATTCTCCATCCTCATCACATACCCATACCATCTCACTCTTGCTTCCTCTACTATCTTATGTACTCCCTGTACCCCCACTCTTTCTAGGATAACTTCATTCCTAATCCTGTTTCTACTGGTGATGCTCTTCAATAACTTCATTCTCATGGCCACCACTTTCCTAGTTTATTTTCTCTCCTGTGTCCATGTTTCTGCTGCATATGGGACTATGAGTACAAAGTAACCCTCTGTAGCACTTCCTTACACTTCTAAGTCTGTCTATAATGCTAAGGCACAAGCCTCATTGAGCGAATTTGTGTTTGGATCTCTGTTTATAGAATCTTAAACCTTAGGAGGAATGATTCTAAGCCCATGAATATATGGTGGGCGATTCACTTTGTTGACTCTAAAAGGTGGCTGCTACCTTTCAGGGAAGAATAAAATGTACTAGGACTATTTTAATGTGTTTTATATATAAAAAATATGTTAGCACACTACTTACAAAAACATTTTGTTCAAATTACACATGCTGTGGGATGAATTCCTATTTATTACCTTACTCTTATGATATTAGGAACTCAAAAATGTATTGCCACACTTACAAAAGTATGACAATTATTCCTATCTTGAGCTAGTTCTATCCAGTCCACCTCATTACATCCTATCCCTATCTTTAGCTAGTTCTATCCAGTCCATCTCATTACACACTATCTCTATCTTGAGCTAGTGCTATCCAGTCCATGTCATTACACTTGTTCAAGTTCATTTTAAAGTTACTCTCCCATTTGCGTTTAAGTCTTTCCACTGGTCTCTTCTCATTAAGTTTGCCATTGAAAAGTTATCCTCCAACTCCCTTAAGTCATACACAAATACAGTCCATTATTTTAAGCATTGTAGGTGTGTCAGAAAAACATATTAGGCTAAGAAACAGATTATTTTCCAAGTGTTTGAAAACCAGTTTGGTAATTTTAACCCCCCCCTTCCCCCAATATTGAATCAACATGTTTATTTTTTATTTCAGGAAGCCATTAAAGAGAAGAAAGAAGGTCTGGATTAAAACTCGTATGAAGACAACGTTGGTAGCACTCAGCGACATAGTTCTACATTGTTTGAACTTATCACATCAAAATCATTGAAAAATACATACCCGAGTCTAACTTTAACATAGAAAGTTTGAACGCCCTTGAAAAATCTAATACTTTAATGTTGAAAAAAATTCCACTTTTAATCAAAAATAGGTCTAGGAAAATTATGAATATTAAAAAAAAATTGTTGCATCAAAATAACATGTTTTAATAATTCAGCTCCACGAGTTCAGTTTTAGTCAAAAGTTCAACAAGTGATCAATCATACATTAAGAATTCACCAAAATATTGAGTGTGTGAATGTCTACCTCACTGATTTAATTGGATGATGAATGGTAAAATCAGTGCACCTGGTCAGGATTTAATCAACCTGTCCCAACTCCAATCATTAAAAACCAAACACAATATGAATAACATGTACACTCGGCGAATGAAGGGTAACAAATACATTCAGTTGAATTTGTTCAGCGTTTGGTTCAAAATTTGCCTTGCCTTGTTTTCACGGATGTTCGATCACTCTCGCTGGTTGTCTAGTTGAAGCTTTGGCATAGCTCTATGTTTCATTATGTTTGATAAATATTCAATTACAACCGATAGGGTATCATACATAATAATTTAGTGACGATGATGTTCAGCCTAGGAAAAGAAGAAAAGGAAAACAATTTTGGTGGATGACTTAACTTTTTATAAGTAGGAACGATATAGGCCTAGTAGGAGAAATTTAATGTGTGATCTTAGACTCTAGGTGGAATATGGACTTTGTCAAAATTTCTGCAGAATTAACTCAGATTTTTAACATTTATGACCTCAGTATTTGTAGTTTTCCTGACCGAAGAGTTGTCAATCAAAAAGAGCATAGTTTTCTTTTTAATTTCATTTGGATCACACTTAAATGTTTCTATTATCTCATTCCAGGTGTCTAGTTTTGTTTTTTTTCTAATCTACTCTTATAATCACTGTGTGTGTGTGTGTGATTCCAGACAAACTAACGTTTGCGGTATAAATCAATGAGCTGTAATACAAGAGTAATACTCCACTCCATAACCACACATAAAAACAATATTCCATTCGGTTTTCTGTCAATGTTCACTACTGCGCACACACTATCAACAGCCTGCTAGCGAACATCCTTTGATGTAACGACCAGTGAGCAAACTTTGGTAAAGGCGAACAAATGTGTTTGGTGGTGTTTGTTTCTATGTACACATTAAGTGAACGAATTCATTCACTAATCTTTGATGGCTTGGTATATACACGGCTTTAGATACCGAAAATATTGGAAAAGGAAAGATCATATTGATAATAAAATAGTTATGACAACACAGCGCTCTGAGATTGTTAATGAAAGCTAATGTTTCACTACTATTATTATTATTATTAAAAAGTTAAAAAGTATTTGACTATTTTATAACCATTCTAATATATCTGATTTTGAAAGGGGGGAAAAGGTAGGCTTTGTGAATTTAGTTGAATGTTGATTAAACTGTGGAAAAAATTATTGACACCTTCTTAAAAAGGATGATGGTATTTTATAAGGCCATCACACATGTGAAAGCTGTATTGTTATCAAATTGGTGGGTAGATATGTAAAATATTTGAACTTGTTTCTTTTTTTATTGTAACTGCACAAAGATATGACTAAAGGATGGTGATGAGTAAAGGTTGTAAAAAAAAAGAATAAACAAACATTTAAAAAAGATTTTTTTGTTGGTACATTGTAGGCATATCAAAATGCACAATACAACATGTTTGGACAAGACTGGCATGAGCATATTAAATATGTTAAAGTGATTACTTTGTGCATGTTTATAAAAAAAATACTACCAATAAAGCTTACCGGTAGCCCGGTTAAACTCTTTCTCATGACAAATTTTATAAGAATTCTAATATGAAGAGATTAAAACAATTTTGTCTTTAAATTAGTCCATAAAATAGGCTTAACAGGTTAATTTTAACATGGTGCATTAAAAAATAACCTTACAATCTTATTTTAAGTTTTCAAATCATAATTTCAGACCTTTTGTCAAACTAACCATCAAGATTTGCTTGCTTCGTTCTTCTTTCTTTGAGTAAGGTTGGTTATTATTACTTGCACTTCCAATCAAAGAAAACTAATTTAAAACTCACAAGTTTGTATAGATATCGATCTCCAAAATTTCCTTTTAGTTTGAACTGGTGAAATAACTTTGTCCACATTGGAATGCTAGATATGAACATTTACTGATACTTATGCAACTTGGTTTCAAACACTTATATTTTATTCAATTTTCCTAAAGCTATATAAATTCAATAGGAATTAAAATGTTAATACTTTGCAGAGTAATTCTGAAATATTAATTATATACATATGTATGTTTTAATAACATTACCTTAACTTGTATAAAATTGTTGAGCTTTCAATTCAGTAAATCAATTTTTGAGGGTTATATATATTTTTTATTGTATACTAATAAGGCTTGATAGATAAAATCATATTTAAAAAATTAGGAATCATGTAAAATATAAACACACTAATGCAAAGTAACACTTTATATCTCCAGATTTGGCTTTTCTTTCACTACGTATTAGTTTATTGTTTCATATATGCTTCTCTTTCTTAGTTGAAAATATAATTTTTATATATAACTCATTAAATAACACACACGATTATATCTTCAATGATTAGGGAAAGCCATTACACGCCAAGTATTGCATGGTTATTGTGTTACACCAAGTGGGACAGTATTTTGAAATCAATAATATGTACAAAGTTAAGAGACAATCTACAGGATGGTAGAAGTTGTATGTGTATGTTAAGTTATGACTAAATAGGAAGTACACTATGCCTAACCAAACAACTGAATTTTTACCATCACCACAGACCTCCTATAGATGTTTTCTAACATTTTAGTGTAAACAAACCTTTTTTAGGAACCATCTTAGTATCAAGATTCCGTGTCATGGCCAATTAAATGAGATATTAGATAAATGATTACGGTCTAATCAGGAATCACATTGAAAAAAAGTTCATTGCATTATTCACTTGACAATAATATTGTTTTTTTTTAAATTATCTTTTAGTTTTGTTTCACCGATGTCAATTTTATAGTTTTGTATAAAGTCTTTAAGAAAATCGCACCACAATTTAACACCTGGTTTGAGCTACAGTAGCCCCATGGTTTCTTTGTTTCTGAGTGACAGCTCACAGCTGATAGCTGACGGTTTTGAAAAGTTACCAGACCAAATTATGTATCCCTATGCCTAACCATATGATCTGCAAAAACATGTTTAGCATCTGTCACTTCTGATAGTCAAAATTTAGGTGTATACCTAAAT
Source organism: Timema poppense (assembly GCA_902141375.1). Taxonomy (NCBI): domain Eukaryota; kingdom Metazoa; phylum Arthropoda; class Insecta; order Phasmatodea; family Timematidae; genus Timema; species Timema poppense. Next base: position 47,050 of record CABFOV010002657.1, read on the forward strand.
GTTGAGTGTCAGAAGTCGGCTGTGAACTGTCAGTCAGCACCAAAGAAGCCATGAGTCTAATATATATTACATACCTAAGTTAACGTTTCCATGTTGTCAAGATGGTTTTATACCAACATCTTTTATTATATTAATTTGATTTTAACATAAAAAAACACCTCTACATAATTAAAACATATTCTCACAAAGAATATAAATCGGTTCAGGATTTTATTTTTGATATGTTTTCTTAAAACCTCTTAAGCATGATCTATCAGGTGATACATGGCATGCTCAGCGGCGATTGACTGTAGGCTATCCAACAAATTCAGACTTCTGGAGCATCAGTAAAAGTAATGGCCTATAAACTCTTGCATTTAAAAGCCTGTGCAAACTTTGAAATTACATATCTGAATCTTATTAAGATGTGGATTAGATTCAAAGTTTCAAATCTTAATAAAGGAAATACCCACTTTGGTGATTGTCTAAGGTGCTACTCTTGCAGTGACTAAACTACTGATGACGGGGAGGTTGAGGTTCAAATCTTGGTCTGGGACTAGGGGGG
>CABFOV010002657.1:47691-80382 GCA_902141375.1 Timema poppense
GGGGGGGGGGGGGGGGGTTCTGAGGGTAGTTTTCCACTCTCCATCCACATAAATGTGGGTACACTTCCCCTCACTATAACCTTCATAATCCATATAAACCATTAGCGTATAACCTGAACAGGTAATAAGACATTGTTCTAAAAATAAATTAATGATTTAGTTCAAAATTTAGAATCTGAATAAAGCCTAGATTCAAATTCAATGGGTTTAGTTGAAACCTCAACTCTATGATTAATAGTTTCTTAACAAATTAACATAATTAGACAAGAAACCAGTTGCGTGATCGAATGAATAGAGAAATTAACTTGTGTTACAGGTCGTAAAGGAATCTCATGTGTTTGTGACTGTGAATATCTTTTATTTTAAAAAAAGTAGCATGTCCCAACTTTTTATAAATATTAATCAACCTTGGCAGTATGATTTAAAATGTGGTGTAATCTAGTTGATATTTCACCTCATGAGGTTAGGTCTATTAATTACATTTTTTTATGAGGGGACCCAAATATCTGATAAAGTGTTTATCAACATTTTTAAATATATTATTATTGGGTTGGATTTAAAAACTTAGCATTATAGAATATTCAACAAAAACACTATCGAAGAGAGTCTAAAATAAATTGACTTGAACTTTTTTTTTTCCGTCCTATTTTATTTCATGCATCAAATTCTATTTTTTTTTAAATTAGTACAAGGTTCAATTCAGATCAGACTTGAAATTTTTTTTAGGCATAAGAATTGATTTGAAACTACTTCTAAACATGAGATTTTTTTGGATTTATTTAAGAGTTAGCAAACATTTGAATTAGATTTGAAATTGAAAATCTTTGATTCTCACAGGTTTACTTACATTCAAAAAGTTTTCATTCGGTTTCATTAATGACTTGACAAACTATTTTACAATCACAAACTTAAATGTTCATAATATTTCTCATATTCCCCACACTCTTAATTGTTATCATGGAAAATATTATCCCAAGGTTTTACAGAATGCTACATAATCATTGAAAACATTGAGGAACTCAAGAATGTAACATAGGAAAAATATTGCATTTAGTGTTTCTACTTCTTTTAGTAATAAGTTCAACAAAAGGCAGTCTTCCAACCAATTCCTGCCAGCCATTAGTGTAACAAAAAGGAAACATTCTAATTTACAGCTTATAATTTATGTGAAGACGGTTTGCCTCCCTGATTAATTTAATGCACACCCTCAAATATCCATGCAAACAGTCCGACTTCTCCTATATACAATGTCACTGATATTGAAGGTTTTGCATCTTAAAAAAAATTAAAAAATCAGTCATCATATTAGCACATAGGCCCTTGTAAAATATTTCTACTTATTTAAGTAGTTAAAAGTATTGTTACAATTTTTACCTTATTAGCATTGAGGCTTTGTGATGTATATCTAATTAAAGTAGTTACTCAAAATTATTGTTCTAATTTTTATGACTCAATTGTTGATAAATTAAATGTTAAGATGAAACGATACCAGTTTTTCAATTCTTAAATTTTTCCCTTGATAATCGATTTTTACTGAAATTGGCCTACAATACAAAATTCAAAACTATTTTTAATTAATTAAGACTTCTAAAACATTCTTGTCTTTACAAATTACATCAATTATTTTAATTTTGGCTTTAAAATTTTGAAATAAACTTCACTTATATTATTATTTTAAGTTGTAACAGTAAATTAGCAAAGTAATCGTAATATATATTTTTAACACAGGGTTAGTACCGGTTAACATGAAGGTTTGTTTGTGTTTCTGGAATGCATTGGGCTACCACGGTAAATATATTTATAAATTGAAGCAAAATGTCAAATTTTATTAATATTTTTATAAGTTTTATTATAAAAATATATTAAGTAAATAACGAAAACATGCCTGTAACATTTAATATTCATTCATATCTTAATAAAGCATTCACGATCATTTGCACGCATCCTTTTAGGAATTGAGGCATCAAAAATTTAGTTATTTTCTCCATTCTCTCGATAACCTCAAGAATCGATATAATATATCAAGGAATCAACTTTCCCATTTCTAGTTAAAATACGTGACATTGGAAAGTGAATAGTTTCTAAACAATGAAGATACATATTTGATAAAAAAAACAAATGACAAAAGGCTGCAGGCTCCTCATCCCTACCTTAGACCATTAATTTAATCCTTATAGTAGCTAATTTTTTCTATAAGAAGTGAAGAATTAATAAAAATAAAATGAAAAAAAATTGAGTGATGAACAGGTGTACAAATATGACAAAGTTAATATTATTTGGTCTTTTTCAGATGAGCGCAGATACCTTGAGCCACATTATGGGTCACTTGAGCTTATAAAAAAAAAATGCAAATTGGGGGTGCACCTTGTAATTTAGTTCAAGGATAGAGAATGGCCGTTTTTTAACACTTTCTGTTTCAGGGTTTACCTTTTAATTGTGTTCAAGAAGAGAAAATGGTCGTTTTTAAACACTTTCTGTTTAATAAACTTCCAGAAGACAAGGTTAAAAAAATTTTTAAACATATTTTTGTTTATCAGTATCATAATTTAATAAGTTGAATAATATTTTTAACTGTTAGCTCTAGAAAAAAAGACACAAACAAGAGAAGATGACACAAATTTCCAACCAGCCTTAGAAAAAAATAATTGATTGCTATAACTATTACAGACTGTCCCACAATACTGACTGTTGTCAAATTGATTCAACAAATATGTATTAGTTTAGCTGGGCTCAATGGATTTTCCTTCAGCCGTCAGTCGCATGTAAAAGAACCCTGGAAGATATATGAACATACCTTTCCCAACAAAATTGGTAGGCCTTTCGCTCTTACTTATAAAAATTATCATGTGCTGATATAATTAGTTGTTGAACTACAGCTTTGGAGTTGAATTTGAAAAATACTTTAAGCTTGTGTTTATGTGAAACATTAAATCATTCCATATTTGAGAAATTAAGGAACTGACAGGCATGGTCTGAAAGACATCTATATTAACAGTAATTGTTCATGAGAACATTGGTGTTGAACATTCCTATAAAAAAAATTATACATACTTTAACAATAAATTAACATAGAAAATGTTGCAACATTTAATAGTATATAGGAAACAACTTTTAAAACAACATAGGTTTGAAAGATTATACTAAACAGAGAAATTGAAACATACTCAGTCTATTAATATTAATATAAAACATAATAAGGCTAACAGTTTGCTGCTATGTACACAAAACATCGTGTCAATACTCTGTTGGTAAAAATTTGTACATAAGAATGGATTATTACATCCTTACTAGTTAATAATGTTTATATATCTATATAAAGACATGCATATAAAAATAGATGCCTTCTAATATGTACAGGCCAATAAGGCCACACCATGTTGTAATATACATCTTCTAGTATTGATTTAGTAGGTTGAGAGATATATTATTCTAATGAGAATAAATTAATTACTTCTAAAATGTTATTGCAGGTTAAAATGTTTCAGCGTCATCACAATTTGCTGTGTCGTGACCAAACACTAGAAAAAAAGAACAGATCATACAAATAATTAAGATCAAATTTAACAATGAAACGTGGATAAAAGGACAAGGCCTACACACTAGAAAATTGTAGGCCTACAAAGCTCACAATTAAAAACCCATAATTATGACGTTTTCAGGGTATATTTGTCCCTTAATTGTGTTAAAAGCCTACGATTTTCTGGTGTGTAGGCCTTACTCTTCTCTCCTCCTTTGGACGTTTAATTTTTAAACAGCCATTCAAAGCCTTTTTTCTTTGTTTACAGGTTAAAAGATAATTGATTCATTCACCCACACCCATATTAGAGTTAAACAGTGTGTGCGCGCGCACACACACACACACACACACGAGTTCGATTCAGATAGGAAGTAATATTTTTTGACAGTTCTTAAGTTATTAAAACAAGTCGCAAGAGGAATATGAAATAATTTTACTTAACTGACCCAGCCACAGGTTGGAAACAGCTGATGATAATAATGATTTAATACTGGAAAAAAGTGATTTGGTTTTGGGGATTTTTATGCTACAATACTAGCAGTAATAAAAGTGCTCTTGGACTTTTTTTTAGCACCATGTCATACCACCCATTTGGGTTATAGGCCTATGTACCTATTACTAAATGTTATAAGGATAAGGAAGGTTGAATTTAGAGAAAGTATACTCGCATTTTGCTAGAGGGGGAGAAGAAAAACATTCAGGAAAAATCACCCTCAGTACATCCAATTGAGATCAAACCTCGACTCCCCGTCATCAACAGTCTAGTTTATTGCGATTGTGACACCTTAGATCACTGGATCCCAAACGGTGTGGCACTGGTGCTGTGCGAGAGGGCGGCTGGTGAGGCGGAAGATTCAAGGACAATCAAGGATTTAGAAACATTTTTAAAAAGTTGATATATTTTTCCAAAGTGAGGATGAGGACAATTCAAGTCTACTTGTGATCCAGAGCTGTCATCTTTCGGAACCGTATCAGCAGGTCGAACAATGTGCTGAAGAAGACTTATTGAATTTGACACCAGCCCAAGCAAACCTCCAAAAAAGAAAGTTTGTTAACAATATATGGATTAGTAGTTGATTTTTTGTTTTTGATTGTGTTGAAGATATTTGTTATCAATAAAAAAAAATCCATGTGGAGCGAGCCAAATTTCATTATAAAAGTGCAGCCCAGGGAAAATATGTTTAAGAACCACTGTCTTAGGATATGCGGCCACTGAAACGGTTTATTATTTGTTGAAAGTCACAAAATAGCCATGTATTTTTCACACAATATGCAATGGAGCCTTCACCAACATTTCTATACAAAGTGAATACACCTCAAAATATACAAATGATGCTGTTTTATCATTTCTAGATCATACTTTCTTGAATTTTTCACCAAGGTTTTTGACTAGCCTTTTTTATTTAGCCTAAGTTTCAAAAAAGGTGTGAATCTTGCAATAGACTAAACTGTTGATGAAAGGGATATTGAGGTTTGACTCCTGGTCAGATATACTGAGGGTGGTTTTTTCTAAATGTTTTCTACTCTCCTTCCACACTTCCATACTTCCTCTAAAAAAAGATTCAACCTTCCTCACCCCTAACTCATTAATGTAGTTAGTACATATTAAACATATAGCCCTAACAGGCCGTAAAGCCCTGTGCAAAATAAAGAAAATTCAGTTATAGTAAAGATCAGGGATTGGCAAAATTTTTGACCCTAATTGATTTTTAAATATATTAAATGTCCCGCTATCACCAATCGTTAATCCCTTTTACTTTTTGTATATATATTTTATATATATATTCCTTAAATTCATTCTTTCCTCAAATACTTATGTCCACAACTTTAGAGAAACAAATATAGGATAAATGATATGTACATCATCATATTTAACTGTTTGAATTTATTGAAACATTACTGATTATAGCAAATAAAGGTATTTTTTTGGTTACACTCAAATACTATTTGAAAGTACTTGATATATTTGTTAGTTAATAAGATTCAAAGATCCACTTTTAATGAGAGTGTAATTTTACTACACGCGCAACTAAAATTGCTGCAAGATTGACCTACGGAATGCGATCAACCAGTTGCTGAATTGTGGTCTATATTAGTAGTTTTCAATGTAGGGTTACTAATTTTTTTTTTTGTCCCACGTTAACCTAATTTGAACCAAATATAAAAATACACTATTCTGACTAGGTAAAAGGTTTATTATATATAGGGTTATGTGAGATAACTGTTAATAAATGTGGAATTACAAAACCATTAAATGATTTTAAGCCGTTACTTGTAATATATGTTAATTATTTTTAGAACACCGTTCACCCAAATCTAAGTACAGTGTTAAATATACCTTAATCAAAACCCCTTTTTTTGAAGATATAATCCTGAATAGAATCTGTTTCATTGCACAATCAGAGAATATCAAACAGACTGTTACCAGTATTCACAATAAAACGTTAAAGAAGGATCCTGATGTGTTTTGTTTTTAAGTGTCAACTTTTGAGCCCACTATTTTTTCTGTTGAGTTTGAAGGCCTTGCCCTTTTATTCTCCTTTCGAAATTTATTGAAATGTTATCCTTAGAAAAAGTTAAATTTGACATACTGGCAACAAACCAAAGATGAGACAAACATGTATCAATGACAAAAGTACAAGTATATTTTTTGTTTCTTTGATATTCCGAATTGTTTTGTTACTAATCAACCTATATTAAAATTGTTTAGCATAATTTTTTTCCTATTCATACAAATTATACACAGTTTGTACTCTGTTTAAAATGATTAGGATTCTCCTAGCTCAAATTTTATCATTCCAAGTTGAGCTCAAGATAACTTTTTAGAAAGATCCAGAGTATTATTATTCTTAAACATGATCATTCAAATCAAAAATAAAATGGTCAATAGAATTTAGAAAAACACATATTTTAAAATTAAAATAACAATCATATATTTAAAATAAAATATTAGACTAAACTTTTAAATAACAATAGTATCAATTATTTTAGGGTTGTGTGAAGTTTAAAAACTTGGACTTTGCTTCAGAAAAAAATATCAGCTTCAACTTCATTAAAAAATATATATTGGCTTAATTCAGAGCAAACATATCTCTCTCGAGAGAGAGATTGAAGTAAACATAATTCGATAAAACTACTCTAAGGAACATATAAATAAATATTCACCTGTATGAGCATTACATAAACTAAATTAACCTTCAATTTTTAAAAATAAGTGTTTATTCTGGACTGGAAAATATCTTGGTTCAGCACACAGAACTCACCCTCACAGATCTCACAATAAGGCCTCGGTTCAGCCTTTGTCTTGGCGCTCTTGCCATTCTGTCGCAGTGGGGGCGAGTCGCTACTAGCTTGCCGAGGGCATTCCTCGGTGTCGTGGATGTCAAACACATCGCAGATATCACAGAACAAACGTGGAGCCACCATGCGGGGCTTTATACCGTCCCTGCAACAACAAAGGAATTCTATAGTGAACTTTGTAGTTTATCATTAGATAAATAATATAAAATTTTAAAAAATTAAGCACAAATCAAAGTATGAAAAACTCATATATCTAAAAATACTTCAATATTTCAATTCCTTTCATGAATGTGGGATAAAGGAAGAGGGTCTATGTTTTTTTTTGTTTTTTTAAGTTTCTTAAACTATAATTTAATATAATTTTACAGAGAACATATCTATTTCTTTGAATAAGACATGTGTAAAGTGTGTGCTTGTGTTTGGTTTTTGAAGTTATTGATGTCCATGCCTCAGGCAGAAATATAAAACTCAATTCCCATATGTGTCTATTATGCACCTTATTTTTTCCCCTTTTTTTCATTTTTTTCTGGTTTTCTATTTTTATAACTAGAAAGGTTTTACATTTCAAAAACTTTTGCAAGCTTAAATTTGAAAACCACCGCATTACTTAGACTGCCACAGTAATAAACACATTTTCAGATATTAATATTTGTTTCTTTTATAAAATTCTGAATATAATTAAGATATATATTCACATATATGGACAAACAATTCATTTAAGATGGTAGTTGTGCATTATTACTATAATTATTATCCTGTTAAGTGTGGAATAAGGTACAAGGATGAGGGTTGGAAACACACTATTGCCTTTAAAATGAAAAAGAAGAACATAGTTCAAGCTTTAAGGTGTGGCCACTGAACAAAGAGGTAATGAATGCCACTTGAAGTAAATTAATGGCTACCAGCCAATCCCTGGACCTAGGTTTCACTACATCGAAACTCGTCAAAAGGGAGTGTGAAATGTGCAACTCAACCTCCTAAAAGAGGAAATCATAAAAACCACGTTTTAGCCCGATAGGTAAAATAGTTTAGTCTCTATTCCAAGGTAGAGACAGACTAAAATGAATATAAACACTTTTTCGGATTCAGGGGTCCATGAACTGTTGAAATTCATCAAAATCTTGAGTTCAATCTTTTTTCTTTGCTCACAATATTTTCTCTACCTGTAAGATAGCAAGAAAGTAAAATACCTAAAGGGAGAAAATAGACCTTGCTAAAGAATGATAGGACCCATCTACTTATTCTCCATTTTGTGTCTTTGGGTTCCTCTTTTATAAAGTTGCATTGCATATTTCATTTCACACTCCCTCCTGACGAGTTCTGACAGAATGAAGACAAGGGTGAGGGTTTGGGCGGTAGCAATCAATTTTCTTCAAGAAGCAGCCTTTTTTTTAAATGTAAATAGCATATTGTGTTAGTTCCCTTTTATGTGTTTTCATCCCACTTTACTGTCCCTTCTTTCACATATAACAAACTCTGTGGCATGAGCGGGCAATTGAGCTATAATGACCAAGTGGCCGCCATCGTTAGCGATGAGTACCAACATTTGCGGATAGAGGGTGTTATGTGATCAGCACAATGACCCTTCGGCCGTTAATCTTGTATTCTAGACAGGAGCTGTTACTTATTTATTCAAGTAGCTCTTAATTTGTCCTCAGGAGCCTGAGTTTGACTCTGTTCCAGACCCACTGCTTTAGAGAAACATTCTGGAAGATCCGGGAATCAAACCCGGGACCTCTGGATCTGCAAACAAGTAACTCTGACCACTAGATCAGAGAGGTGGTCTCACATATAACAAAACATAATTCAAAAAGTGAAGGAAGGTATTCCTTATGGGAACTACATGGGCAAACACTGAAATACGTTACAGATGTTTAGAAATTCCACTAGATTTAAGAAATAGATGTTTTAAAATTCTGTATACATCAAAATGTAGGCGAAAGACATGTTCCTGACAAGTTTAAAAAAAACCACTTTTAAGTCTTAATTTGTTAAAAATGTACTAAATGGTAAAAACTAGCTCATTTTCAACAATGTTTTATGTTAAAATTCACACCTCGAAGATTGAAATAAAAGGTTTAAGAAACATATATCCAGCATTCCTCTAACAAAGTCATGTTTTGATAGGAGACAACCTTAGGATAATTTGTGATTATTTAGGGTCGGTCTTATGACTCCTGAATAAATATTAATCTGGTAGATAAATATTTCTTCCTGGTGGATAAGTTAAAAGTGCGTCTAATGACCGCCAGATAAAATGTATTTATCCATCACATTTTTATCGGGAGGTTTAAGTACCCAATAACTTTCATCTGGAAGTTAGAATGGTTGTTGCCCAAGTGATGCATTGTTTTTAATGAGGTTTTACCTATCAGAATCTGTTTTTAGGTTAAAATCTTGGTTCACGTGTTTAGTAAGCACAGGACCGAGCTCTAACTATATAAAGTTAGAACATTTAATCAACACGTTTATATAATCTAACAAGCTATTTGTAAAGTTATATTTATATAAGAACAAATTATCAAAATGTTATTACAATAAATGAATTTTGTAAATGTTGTACCCAACTATTGCCCACATTTTGGCAGACACCGAAATTAGTACTTGCAAGATATCTTAGCTTCTGCGCCCACGTGATGCCATCTGTTTACGCGCACTCGTTTAGCCATTAAACAGTACCAACCTTGCGTGTTCTGAATAAAGATATATTTATCCTATAGATAGCTATCTGGCAGATAAATTCAGTTCATAAGACGTGTAAATGTTAAAGTGGCTGATAACTTTTATCTGGTAAATAACTTTAACCTCCCAATAGCAATATTTATCCGGTAGTCATAAGACCGGCCCTTAGTGGGTTTTATTTATCGAAGCTTATCATTTTTCTACTGGAAAGTAGCGGCCATACTCCCCCTCTCCTCAAACCGTTTCCTAATACTTCAATCTGTTACGAACATGAAAGAAAGGCAAGAGAACGAAACCCAAACCTGACCATGTAAAAAAAGTAGAGAGATATATTATTATTACTATCATCTTAAATGGTTTCTTATTTTTCCCCTTACAGATGCATGTCATTGGCATCAGCCGGCGAGATGCCCATCTCCAGAATCTCGATGCGAGCTTTCAGATCATCATTCTTCCCATGCAAATCCACAATTACAGAGTTCAAGAAGTCAATCTGACCTTGGGTGAATTCTTTCTCTTCAACAAGCCTATGATGGTTCGGGTCTGAAACAAATTCGTGGAACATGTGAGTGATGAAGTGTTGAGGACTTTTAAAAAAAATTAAATGTATAATTTTGATTCAATCAAGTGAAAAATGGAGTGGGAATTGAAGCCCGAAACTTTGACTTTGCCTATTAATGTTCATTGCTTGTCATTTTTGTTTTAGCATTGTGTCTTACTACCTGTTCAGGTTATATGCTTATGTAGAATTACTCTAATGTATTAGCAGAAGCGAATTTATACTATAGACCCACTAGGCACAGGCCTAGGGGCGGTGGTTTTAGGGGGCGGTACATTTTGGATGATATTATTTTATATTTTTTTTTAATAATCACGTTTAAAAATTATTGACTAACATTATTTAAATAGTTAGTCAGAACTACAATATGTCTTTTTAAATAACTGTACTTTGCAATCACTTTGTAACTGATGTCAGTCTCCCCTTCTTCATAATGTTAACTCAAGCTACTGTAGAGCATGTACAGTGTTGCCAACTATATAGTATCTAGCGAGAGTACATGGACCTGAAATAGATTGTATTTAGACCAGTAGGATACTACTTCCTGGCATTTTATTGATAAGCCAATCGATTTTCATAAACAATAATAATTGATATAAAATGTTTTACTTTGTAGCAGGGTCACAGGATATTACTTTTAGAAAATATCCTAAAATTGGATTGTATAGTTGGTGAAATTATATCAAAAGTAGTGTCCAGATTGTACAGTTGACAACACTGAGCATGTACAATATTACATGCCTGATTATCTTTCATATAAATCTTTTGTTGAATACTAACTTTCACCCCCCAACACCTCTTTGCTCTGTAACTTCCTAAAGCTCTTGACAAAAGAAAATGGATAGGGGTGCGGGGGGGGTGCATGTTACAATTGTGTCTAGGGGCGCAATCATTTTACATCCGCCACTGTGTATTAGGGTTGAAGAAGGTTAGATTTAGAGAAAGTGTACTTGCATTTGCATATACTAATGCGGGAAGGAAGTAGTTTTATTTAAGATAATCCATCCATGTTCTTTACACATTTATTTTGTTTAACACATAACAAGGTGCAGCCAGAGAGCATTAAGAACTGAACTGGTTTTAAAATAATACTTGTTTAGCTCGGAGTCTTACTACTTGTCTGGGATATACACATTTTAATTATGCTAATGGGGTTAGGATGAGAAAGGTAGAATTTAAAGGAAATTTACCCACATTTGCATGTGAGAAGATTGGAAAGCCATTTTTTTTGTGAATCATCTTGAATGTATAAAGAAGCAAGATCTTACAAAAGTATATGATTTACTTATGTTGTGAGGTTGTTGTTTTTTCTGTATAAACTTAACTTTTAATAAGTATTTGTATTAATTTTCTAGCTACCACATGGGAGTCAATTCACCCTTTGTCCCCCACCCCCTGTGAATTCATATATGATCACAAGTTTCAAAATAATTTTTTAGAACTCTAGGTGTGTCCTGATGTACACTCCGTTCATCCTGAAAGCTATCAGTTGTACATTGATGTTTAATACTATGCCCATATCTTATAAGCTGTGTCCTAGTGGAACCATGTAAGCTGAGCTTGCAGAGTTTGGTCGAATCCACTATTTTATGAACATGAATCATTTTACTTTCGAATCTATATCTTAGAAAGAATTATGAATATCATAGTAAACATAATTATATGATAGAAAATAGGAATATTAGCCTGATGTTAACATTTTTTCTTATAATCCATTCATTATAACACTCATACATCATTTAAATATTAGATTACTGGTCTGGGGCTTGGTTGTTGAGCTTGTACTATAATTATGTTGGTTTTGAACCACCAATAATCAGTATTAGAGATTTAAAAAAAATATCAAATGAAATAAAAATCTTTTAAGAATATGAGGGTCCCATTTCTACTTGCTACCTTTAAGGGTAAGCAGAGTGTATCGCTTTATCAGAATGAGAAAAAGTTCCCTGTAAGGAGGATACAGGTAATGGAGACTTACCATCACTGTTCGCATTGGCTTGCGACTGACTAACAGATTTTTGCATCTCAACAACTTTAGCTTCGAGTTGTTTCTTCTCCCTCTCCAGATTATCCAGTAGCAGTCTATATTGCTTCACTTGGGCCTTCTCTGATCGCAGTGAGGACATCTACAAGAACAACATGTTGCAATATGACTTATAAATAGCTTCAACACTATCTTAGAGAACACTGTTTCCCAAACTTTCGCCAGCCACATACCTCTTTCGGGGTGAAAAAAAAAAACTAATCCAGTTTTAAAAAATACCTCAGTTTCTCATAATTGAGATTCCCTTTAAATTATGCCAGCAAAAAAACAACAAAAACTAACAAGTGGGCTATATTATTCAGATATTAGGTTTATAGTACATTCAATGTCTCTGAATAAAATTAATAAATGATGATCTTCCTTCTCGAAAAACCTTTAAAACTGGTAAGTAAACTTAATAAATTTGTTTAGAAAAGTGACCAAAAGTTAGTTAAAAAAAATGACTTTGAGTGACTAACAAAAATAAAAGTGAGAAAAGTGACCCACTGACATCACTGCTAATGGGGTAGGGATGAGGAAGGAATATTTTAGAGGTAATCTAGTGTAGAAGGAGAATGGGAAACCATTTAGAAAAAAAAACACCTTTAGTGTGTTAGACATAACCGGGATTTGAACCCCAATCTTCCTGTCATCAGCAGGCCAGTCTAACACAAGAGTTATGCCTTAGACCATTCGGCCACTGAAGAAGGTATGTAACTAATTTATGATGATGACCAAGGGTTATATATTAAGTTGAGGTTCGGATGTCAACCAATCCCCCATTTGACTTGAAATGCTTGGAGATTGACTGACTCCCAAGACTAAAGCCTTAAGGCTTCGTAATTAAAAACTGGTGTATATTCAAGTTCAATAGAAGGTTGAGCTTAGATAAGCAGTAAAAACTAGCAGATATGACAGAAACAAAGGTGTCATATCGTAAAAGCGCTAAATTGCCTGCAGCTATTTTGCACTCCTTTTTAACTCTGTTAACACTAAAGGTTTAGTTTTAATTATTATTATTAGCACTGCGTCTTACTACCCGTTTGGGTTATACGCATTTAGTTTTAATTGAATTATAACATTATCATTTTACCCACCTCAGATTTATGTTTCTCAAGATCTTTCTCCTTTTCTGCTAAAAGAGAGTTTGTAGCCTCAAGCATTTTTTGCAAAGTAGCTTTCTCCGTTTCAGCTTTGGATTGAAGTTCTTTTTCTCTGAAATAATTATCAGCTTGTTCTAGTGCACATTATATATAAAGATCCAGTTTTTATTGAATACCATATGTGTTTTGTCTTTTGTTTATAGAAATTTTTAAAATAAATAAACATTTTGACATGTCTGAGGAAAGAGAAAAATAAGCCTTCACATTGCTCAAATAAAAGACAAAAATTTTCTGAAATAATGTTGTTCCTACCAACGTGTTAAAATATTAACAAAGTAGTAGTAATTTATAATTCTAAAGTAATAATATGTAGCTCTAGCTTTTTTTTTTCAAGGAAAACTGTTATTAGTGATCCTTAGTTTTCAAAAACAATGTGATTTTTAAAGCGACATAAATTAATGACTAAATGTTATTTGTATCTAGATAAAATAAATACTAAATAGACTAATTTAATTATTCGATTTTACTATCAAAGTTGTGCAACACTTTCGCTACTATCAGTAGTGTGTCTGCATACTGAGCTATGAGTCGCGGGTTCAATTCTCGGCGTGGACAAAAATCTATCATTGATGAAAATATGGGTTTACCCTTTCACATTGATAAATTGATGGCTGGTGAATGGATGCTGTGCCTGTAATAGGCTTAAGTTAGATTATAAGACATGTGAAGCTACGACAGGCCCAGCAAGCTGGTAGTGGAAAAATATATGACTTTTAGTTTGTTAATGCTAATGTTGGTAATAGACCTAGGTGTAATAGTTTTTTGTATTTTTAGTGACTAAAAGGGCTAGGGTCAACTTCTGGATAGCATGGCGGTAAGAGCATTGGCGTATTAAGACAAAGGTCCTGGGTTCGATTCCTGTGTCCAGGTGTCATTTTTCAATTTAGAGAATATGATATTTAGATGCGGCTATAATCATACTTAACAATTCATTAGTTTGTTTTATCTAGAGATAAGGTTAATTTTAAATGAGATGAGTAAAAACATAGTGTTTTTTATAAAGTATATGATTACTAATGACGAATTCGCCCAGATTTAAAAAGTGTACTGTACAAGCTTATCATGTTGGTTGTTTGATGTCTTGAAAGATACAATTATAATTCAAATTGCACTAAAAAAGAAATTGGCATTAAGATCTTTCAAGATTGTGACCCTGAATTATAGTAAATACAAAATACAGCATTATTTACAAGCCTAATAATTATTTTTACTCAAAAGAAATAGTTAAGTGCTAAGTGCTAAAATAGTATTTATCATCAATACAGATCAATATGTTCAAGTTTTTTATTTAGATTATTAAATAAATAAACTACCTACTACCTGCATTGAAAGGTTTTGAAAAATATTAAAAATATAAATAGTAAGGAAAGCAGAGTGCAATAGTATTAGATCCATAAAATGTAGGACATTTCGAAAGCTATGTAAATACAAAATTGAAATTTATAAGCGAAGTTTGACTTTACTTCATCATTAGCCAAATAAAACTCTCGAAATATAACATTTTAGGAATGGTATGAAAGCGACATGAATACAACTTTTTAAAGCCTCTCCAATTTTCATACTCACGCCAGAGCCGACGTTCCTGGCAGACTACAAGAAAACCTTGTATTAAAATATACTGTTAATACTTATTTAAGGCTCCTTTAAATAAGTTGTCTGTTTGGTTTAAGTGTTGTTGCTAGGTCTTAGCTCGATTAGCATGTGTATAAATAGGTACAATACACACAGATATTATAATATATAAAAGTTGCATAGCTTTCTAGCACTGCCATAAAAGTTCCACGAGACAATCTGATAGTCTCCACCTGCTACCATTAAAAGTGCCACAAGCCAATCTGATCTGCTCTGCCCTCTATCATTAAAAGTGCCATTAGCTAATCTGATAGTCTCCACCTGCTACCATTAAAAGTGCCATTAGCTAATCTGATAGTCTCCACCTGCTACCATTAAAAGTGCCATTAGTTAATCTGATAGTCACCACCTTCTACCATTAAAAGTGCCATGAGACAATCAGATTGTCTCCACCTTCTACCATTAAAAGTGCCATGAGACAATCTGATAGTCTCCACCTTCCACCATTAAAAGTGCCACAAGCCAATTTGATCTGCTCTGCCTTCTATAGTTAAAAAGTGCCATGGGATGGTATGGTTGGCTTCATCTTCTACCATTAACCCTTCGTTAGTCAAGGGGTGAGCCCATCACTCACTATTTTTTTTATTTGTCTGGAATTTGCGATGAAACAGTGTAGGAACAATGAATTCCAGTATAGCTGCCTGTTGGAATTTTTATGGTGGGGTTGTGGTTAAGTAAAGATGACGCGAGACCTTTAGTCTGTGTCATACTGTCATTGTGTGAACATTGTCGTATTAGTGAGAATGGCGCTAACCCTCGACCATGTTATTATTTAATCTTAAAATCATACTGTAGTATATTTTTATTGTTTATTATTTACGGTGATTTTTTGATTGAAAATGGATCAGGAAGGTCAAATTAATCAATGGTTGTTAGATGACTCAAACAAAGACCTCAATATTTCACTTGATGAAGATGACTCCGAAGATTCAGATGTAGAGCAACCAGCTAACAGTGAACACGACAGTAATTCTGAAGTGTCTGGGGATGACATAGGTCAAGATCAACCCGAAAGTTCTGGGCCGCATGATGTTTGGCGTGATAATGTCACTTTGTGGAACATTCATACCCCTCCTCCTAGCAGACGCCCGGAGACAAAGAAACATTGTCGTACATCCTTCTAGAGTAAGGAAAACTGCTCAACATGCTAAATCCTATTATGAATCTTGGTGTCCTTTTTTTTACAGATAATGTGTTAGAAAACATAGTGCATTACACAAACATAAAGTAAGAACTAACTATACACGAGAAAGTGATGTGGACAGCAACAATGATGAAATTAAAGCTCTAATGGGTTTGTTATACTTGTCTGGGAAAATGAAATCATCTCATCGTAATGTACAATATTTATGGGAAAGTGACCCAGCAGCTTCTGAAATTTTTCGTCTTGTGATGTAATACAGAAGATTTTATTTGTTGATAAAGGCTCTTTGTTTTGATAACGTGGAAACAAGAGCTGCAAGAAAAGCCATCGATAAATTAGCTCTTATCAGGGAATTATTCGAGAGTTTTGTTCAGCGTTGTCAAGACTATTATTCAGTTAGAGAATATGTCACAAATGATGGGATGTTGGAGTCATTTCGTGGGAGGTGTAGTTTTAGGCAGTACATGCCTAAAAAGCCGGCAAATTATAGGCTCAAGATATTTTCAATGGTAGATTCGCGGATGTTTTACACATTGAAAATGGAGGTATGTGTTGGTATTCGACCAGACGGTCCAGTTGTCTCTGATAATAAACCAACTAGTGTTGTAAAAAGGTTGATAGAACCAATTAGATTCAGTGGACGTAACATAACATTAGATAGATCAGTCAGTCTTGTCAAATAAACTTGATAGACAACAAAATCTAACCGTGGTGGGTACAATAAAAAAAAATCCACCTGAAGTTGTGAACTCTCAAAGACCAGAAAATTCATGTTTAATTGCTTTTGGTGAAGATCCTTATTAGTGTCTTATGTATCAAAGAGGTAAAGAAATGTAATACTCATTTCAAGGAAGCATGATTCCAATGACGTCAATGAAACTACAGGTGACTTGAGGAAACCGAGTGCTATTACCTTCTACAACCTTACAATGGGTGGTGTAGACGTAGTAGATAAGCTAAAGCCCAATATGCTGTGGCACGAGTTTGCTACTGATGGCTTCTTCGAATATTTTTCACTTTGCTTGATGCCGGCGCAATCAACACCCAAATCATTTTCCGAAGCAACACGCGAGAAAATATTTCTCGAAGGAAACTCCTGAAAACTTTAGGCTTAGATCTACTCGACAATCATATGACTAGCAGAGCTTCAACCAGCGGTATTCACACAGATCGTCGAATGAGAATTCACCAGCATCTTCACTTACAACAAAATTAACAATCGCTACCCCAAGTAGGCCAAGGAAGGGTCAAGTGTGGCTACTGTCCAAAAAAGAAGAATCATAAGACAGCATTTAGATGTGCTAATTGCCAGTTCCCTATCTGTGGTGAGCATACAATCACTATATGCCATAACTGCCATGGAAATGCATACGTACACTTGGAGGATAGTGACTAAATGATAATAATTATTTACCTAGTTTGTGATTTTATACAATTAGTGAGATTTTTTTATGTTTTTTTTAATATTTATTTTGTGATCGTTAAATTTTTTAATAAAAGATTGTAAATGAAAACATCTCAATCAAAAAAGTACAAGACGTAATTAAAAAGTATACACAAATTCTGAAATTATATGAATATAACAAGTATAGGACATTAACAGATTGACGGTGAACACGGAGCTCACCCTCGACCAACGGCGTTATGAGACGAGGCTCGACCCACAGAGGGTTAAAAGTAACAGATTGGCGTTACACAATAGATTGGGTAGGAGTGTACTATATCATCAGAACGAGAACATTCACCTCTTTTATAGAACAGTATATGGAGATAAAAACCTAGAATCTGAAAAATCATGTAATAATGACAATTTGGCAATTTTTCTTGTATACCTTCTAGAAATTATGAAATAGCTGTGGCATTCTTAAAACACAATTCCTTAAACACACCTGGCATTCTTCATACACAAAATCAAGTACAGGCATGGTACTTGAAAGTTCAACAGTCTTCTAACAATGCACTCATATAAAATTCCAACCAAATGAATAAGTTTTCTCTTATTTTCCATTTAAAAAAATCTTCCAGTTCAAACATTTCCTCAATCTTAGGAAAATTCAGTTGGCATTGTTCCAAATGATTCACAGAATGTCTAATATATTGGAGTTAATTTACCTCTCTTTGGATTCCTGTAGTTCTTTCTGGAGCTGGCCAAATTGGATGCTCAGTTCGGTGTTCTGCGCCGAGGCTTGTGTCAATATTTCACATCTCTCACTCAGCTGGCATCGTTCTGTCTCAGTGTGTTGAAGTTTTCCTTGCAGCTCATCAATACGTTCCTTCTCTGATTCACTTTGAATAATATACAAGTTTCATTAAACATTTACATCATCAACAACAACTTTACAAAGTAATGTAAAATCCTTAATTTATGTGAGTTTTTAAAAAAAATATAATTCTAGGCCATTCTCCCAGTAGCATCATAATCTTTTCTGTATGTGTTCTCCCTTTCCTCCATCTTACGACTTGGTAAATTATATAATTTTAATCCTTTAATTACTTAACGAGAGAGTGATATGAAATTTTATAATACTTTAACTTGCAGTTGAATTAGGTGTAACACATCATATGTAAATGAAATTTAAGTGAAATTTTTTAATTAATTTGTTTGTATATATTTTGTGTCCAGCATAAACAACGATTAAAAAAGAGCTTACAAAAGATGGATATTGAACAGCAGCCCCCCTCATAAGAATACTTAAGAAAATAGGTACTCATCTCCCTTGTCTCCAAAAAACCCTTATTTAAGGATAGGGATGGAAGCCAACCTGAAAGAATAATTAGTCTAAACCTTGATAGAAAACAAACTTTTCTCTTGATTTCTTCACATTCTTTATACTTCCTACCGTCTTATCACTTTCACAGTTACAAAAGATAATACATTTTTGAAAGCATTTCTTTTTTATATGACAATAGAAAAACCCCAGAAAAATTTTTTGGCAGCTGCTTTAATAACTGAAGAGTTTTTTTGTGTGTGTGTTTTTATGTCTTAATATGAAAAATAAATATTTCCAAGTATTTAAAATCATGTGTAATTGTAAAAGTGATAGGAAGATGAAAGCATGTAAAGAAAATAAGAGACAAGTTAGTTTTTTTTATTAAGGCCTAGCCTAGCTTTCCTCTAAGGTTGGCTTCATTTCTTATCACTTAAGGTATTGTAGTTCTTTGATTCTAAGACACACTTTTTTTCTAATTTAAAAGTCTCTAAAAATAGGGTGCATCTTAAAATAACAGTTCTTTTTCAACCAACACTCTTGATGGCTATGATGATGATATATTATGAGATAGGTAAGATAAAGAAGGCTCAGAAGAATTAGGCTGAATGTTAAGTAAAATTCTGAAATTCTTTTGGATGCAGATATCGACATGTCAGAAGAATCAGACGGTAAATTACTTCAGAAGGAAGTGATAAATAACAAACATACTTGATTAATAAGGTAAATTTTGTTGTTAGTATAAATTTCATTCTATAATAAAAATATTTCTTAGATATAGGATATTTTGGTGTTGTATTTTTATTTACTTTCTTAGAATCAAAGCTTTTTTTTCTTTTGATTGTACTAAAAAATTAAGGTGTGTCTTAAAATCGATGGCATCTCAGAATTGAAGAAATATAGTAGGCCTACATTACATTGCTTTACAGTGTTTCCATATTGTTTTCATAATTTATTAAGTCTTTAGGCAGTTATTCTTTTTTTTATTAACAGTACTAACATCTTTAATTAATCATATTTTTGATAATAGTCAATGAGGAATTGTAGTTTATCTTAATGTATACAATATTTTGCACGATACTCACAGTTTGCTGTGCATGTCTTGAACAGCAGCCGCTTCCTTTAGAGTCTGCTCCAGCTTTCCTTCAAGGTCTGTCTTGTAATTGTTGAACTGTTCCCGAAGCCTGTCCACCTCTTGAGTCACTGTTACCAACTTTTCATCTCTTTCACACACAAGCTTCTCTGTTGCAACTTTCTCTTCACGAAGCTTTGTCAGTTCTGCTGCCACTTCTACCAACTTTGCTTCACTCTCCTTCAACGAAATATCCCCTTTTAACTTTTCGTCTCTCACTTGTGACAGCTCTTCAGTTATTGAAGTTAACATTGAATTCTTCTCCTGAAATGAACTTTGAGTATTATCTTTATCTCGCTTTAGGCCTTCTAAATTTTTAACCAAAGATACTATCTTTTCATCTTTCTCCAAGAAGAGACTTTCCAATTTCAGTTTTTCATCTTGTGACTTGGAGAGCTGCTTATTCACAGTCACTAACTTAATATCACTCTCCTCCAACTGTTTTTGTGCTGCCAAGTTAGTCTCTTGCAGTTTCGACAGATCTCCGGATAGAGCAGCTAGTTTCACATCTTGTTCTTTCACAAAGCTCTCCACTGTTCCCTTTTCCTGACGGAGTTTGGCAACTTCCATGGACACTTCTGTGAGTTTAGTCTCTTTCTCGAGCACCTCTTTTTCTTTTAGTTCCTTTTCATGTTGAGCAGTTCTCAACTCATCTGTTAAAGATGCCATTTTCTTCTCCTTTTCCTTAACAACATTTTCTACTTCCAGTTGTTTTTGTTTCACTCTGTCTATTTCTTCTTTGTGTGTGTCTAATAACTTCTGTTCTTTTTTCTTATTTTCTTCAATAACCATCTCTATTTTCTGTCTTAACTCTTGTTCTGTGCCCACCACTAGCTCTGACTTATGTCTCAATTCCTTTTCTGCCACTTCAAATTTTTGTTTTAATTCATCCAATTGGCTGACCAAAATACTTTCTTTCTTCTGAGATTCTTCAGTTATTTTATTCAATAAAGATTTCAAATCCACTTCACACAATTTACTTTCTTTTAATTTCTGTTCTAAGTCTTCCAGTTGTTGGCCTTTTTCTTTGAGAAGATTTTCACTTTTCTGTTTGAGTTCTTCCTCGATCTTTTGGCTTTCAGTTATCAGTTTATCAATACTATCTTTAAGCTGTTGTTCCACTTTTTTGTTGTCATCTAACTTTAATCTTAGCTCATTTTGCATGTTAGTAGATTGTTGGAGAGTATCCTCAAGTTTTTGTTTCAAATCCTGTTCATTTTTCTCAGCTTGTTGCAGCTTGTGATGAGTCATCTCCACTTCTTGCTTGGCTGCAATGAGCAGTTCTTTGGTTGTATCAAGTTCGCGTTCTTTTTCCCGTAATTCAGAGTTGAGTTTGCTCAGTTGCGTTGAAGAGTCACTTGATGTGTTCATCAGCACAGATATGTCATCCTCCTGAAATGGAATATAAAATATGGGTTGTGGAAGTTCTGAGAAGAGTAAATGAAAGCCATTCTGCAGGTGATGACAAAAGGTCAACTAGATGGGTCATATTTTGAGAAGAAATGGCTTATTGAGTGGTTTCATAGTAGGCAAAGTGGGCAAGTGATGGATGATCTTAAGCAAGAAAAAATATAAAGTTTCAGGATCTAAAAATATAATAATATTATTTAGCACCGCGTCTTACTACCCGTTTGGCTTATACTTTAAGTACTAATTACTCTAATGGATTAGGAATTGGGAAGGTTCAATTAGAGGAAGTGAACCCGCATTTGCGTGGAGGGAGAGTGTAAAACCATTTAGGAAAAAACACCCCCAGTTCACCCTACCGAGATTCGAACCTCGATCTCCCCGTCCTCAGCAGTAGAGCTCAACACGGCAAGCGCGTTAGCCAACTACGCCACCGAGGNATTCGAACCTCGATCTCCCCGTCCTCAGCAGTAGAGCTCAACACGGCAAGCGCGTTAGCCAACTACGCCACCGAGGCGGGTAGGATCTAAAAAAAGGAAGCTGCTAATAGGAAATATTGGAGGAATCAAGGACATGGCAACATACCAATCGAAGACAGAATACTTAATGAAATTATTCAACCAATTAACACACGAGTCAGGATCTCACCAATTTCTGTTTGTGTTGTGTTATCTGGCTGGTCTTCTCATCAGCTGCCTGTAATTTCCTCTGAAGATCCCCGACTTCTAATTGTAACTTCTGTAGCTCTGTAGATAACATCTCCATATTCTTGGTGGAGATGGCAAGTTTTTCCACCAAGCCTTTTACAAAGATTACAAACAAATTAGCAAGTCTATGTTGTGCCTTTAGTTTAATTTTTAATTATAGAGTAAATTTTATTTAAATGTCAAACTTAATTTTTAATAGCAATGAAGCAAGATGCTGATGATGAAGTAAGATAAAGTTTTCTTATATTCATTTTAAAGATAGTTTATATTATTATTAATAGTTATAATAATAATAATAATAATAATAATAATAATAATAATAATAAATATAATAATAATAGTAGTAATAATAATAATAAGTTCTAGCATATTTACTGTTTTTTTCTTCCATAAGTGCCTGTACTTTTCCTTCATTAACTTTCACTTTTTCTTGTTGCTTCTCTGCCTCTCCCCTTATATCTTTAAGTACACCCTCCTTTTCATCCAATTGTTTTTCGACTTGTTGTATCAGCAAAAGCTTTTCTTCCATTTCCTTGGCGTGCGTTTGTTTTATTTGTTCTTTATATCTAACCATTTCCTCCTTGATCTTTGTTAGTTCGCCTTTAAGGGAACTTATCTCACTCTCTCTTTCTTCCAACTCATCTTGCATGTGTTTGATGGCCGCTGTACCCTCTTTTGCCTCTGTGAGTCGTTCCTCAAAGGACTTGGTGAGTTCCTGAGTCTTCTCCTTCAAGATATTCTCGCTAACTTCCAACTGCTTCTTCAAAACACTTTCCACCTCTGTGGCGACAATCACTTGTTTGTTTAAATCCTCAGTCTTGGAAGCTAGAGACTTTTGCATATTCTCTAGTTCTGATTTTAATGTTTCTATGTATTTTCCTTGGTCCTTCGATTGCTTCAAACTTTTATCCAATTCTTCAATTTTTAGTTTCAACGTTGCACGGGTGTCGTCCAGTTCTTTCTTAAGAATAGCCTCAATTTCTTTTGTTGTTTCAGCACTTTTGTTTAAGTCTTCTGCTTTGATCTGAAGCAGCTTATGAGCCTCTTCCAGTTTATCTCTCAATGTGTTGATTTCTGAATCTCTCTCTTTTAAAATAGTTTCAGCTGTTTTATTATTAGCCTCCACCGACTGTTGAGACTCGTTCAATTGTATCTGGAGAGCCTCAACTTGAGCAACAAATTGTTTAGTCGTTTCCTCCAATTGTTGTGTGAAGGCAGTGCTTGTTTCGTCTGACTCCTTCTTCAACCTGTCTCTTTCACTCTGATTTTTCTGAGTGATTTTTTCCACCTCTTCATTTTTGTTCTTCAACTCAAACTTGACTTTTTCCAACTCCTGTTTTAGCTGGCTTGTATCTGACTCAGACTCTGCGGTCCTAGATTCAAGCTTCGAACGGGCATTTTCCAGTTCTTTCAGGAGTGTCTCCAAATCATCGCGGTACCGAGCCAAAGATTCTTCTGCCTCGAACAGTTTGTTTGAATCATGTTCAAGCAACTCGCTTTTATGCCGTTCCTCTGCCAGGCTTTCTTCCAGCTGTCGTATGCGTTCTAGATTGGCTGCATTTGACACCTGGTGACAAATTGAAGTACCCGACTTAAGTATAATATGATGAAACTAGACGTCAGTACATATCTAAAGATCCACCCCAATAGTGTTTTACTAATAAATTACCAAGATAAGATTTCAGTTTAGTGATCATGATTTATTTACTATGAAAATAAATAATAAAACACATATCAACATTAAATAATAACAGAAGGTTTCAAACAATAAACATTTCCAAAATATAATAAAATTAACAAAGACCATTACTATTTTTATTATAGTCAATATAGGGCCTATTCACCTCATTTTGTAAAAATATTTGTAATATTTTTGAAAAGAAATTTAAAACAAATGGATATTTTTTTTAAATAACTGAAAAATAACATGAATTACCAGTGCCCACACTGAATAATTATTTTGGAATGCTTAGATAAGCATTCTGTCGCAAATAAAAAAATGCTGTAAGACACGTTATCTTGAATAGACTAGTGAAACCATAATTAGACCCATTTTTGACTTGTTGGTTAAGCTAAAGCATTATTTTATAAGTGGGAATAGTAGCCTACATTTTAAACATTTTGAGAAGAAGAAACATATTAATGCACAGCAACACAAAGAAAATAATTATCAAAAGCAATGCAGACATTCAAATAACAAATCCAAAGTTGTTGAAAATAAGCTGTAAAAACAAAATAAAACGCGTACAGTACAGTAAATAGACACAATGAGACTGGATATAATTTGAAGGTGTGGTGAATTAATCAGTTTCTAAAATATCTCTAGTCTTTTGAAGAGAAAAAAATCCACTTTGTCTTGTGAAATTCAGAAATGGAGCATCACATAGATGAAAAGGTTGTGTATTTTCCATTATATTAAAAAATGTGATTTATTGGCATTTTTTGCATGGTAGGTATTGGAAATGAAACTAAATTAACAAAAAGATGGAGCCCTGTTTTCCAAACTTTTGCCAGTTGTGTACTCCTATTGGAGAAATGGCCTAACCAATATATCCTTCCATCTCTTCATAAAAAACAACAACTATTGGGCCTCGCTTTTCAGCGTTCTGTAACTAGAAAAGGTAACTGAATAATATTGATAGATTATTGTAGAATGTATCTTAAATTAAATTGTGTTTTTGTTATTATTGTTTGAAGACACATAACATTTCTGTTACAAGTGCTTGGTTGTCCCCAGTCATCAGAGGCTAAAAACCATATCTACCCTTCCTGTTAACCATCCCCATCAGTATATAAACACATCCTTTGTTAACTTCTGGAGGAACCCTCCTCGGTGGTGTAGTTAACTAACGTGCTAGTTTTGTGTTGCAGTCTATGCTGATCGGGGTTCGAATCACACTCAGGTGAACTAGGGGTGATTTTTCCTAAATGGTTTTCCACTTTCCCTCCACACAAATGCGGGTTCACATCCTATATATTCAACCTTCCCAACTCCTACCCCATTAGCGTAATTTGAACTTAACTAGGCATATAACCTGAACGAGAAGTAAAGCGCCATACTAAGTTTAGTGTAAGTACAACTCCTGGAAGTTCTAGGCCAGGGATTCAGAATAGTAGAGGATTCTACTAGGAACAAACTTTTAGAAAATATATACACTTTTATGTATGTAAATATTGATAACATTTTACTTTATTATTATTTTTATTTAATAGTAGATATTGTACGTATCCGACACCTTAGCTTAGTCGGTAGCATGTCTCTTTATTGAGCTAAGGATCCTAGGTTCGATTCCCAGCATGGCCAAAAAAATTATCGTTGGTGAAATGTGGATTTATTCTTTCACAGTGATGAACTAATGGCTGGGGACTGGATATTGTGCCTGTCCTAGTCTTAAGTAGATAAATCGGACTATATGAACTGGTAGGAAAGTTTAAATGAAATGGTATGTAATTCTCTTTTTTTTTCTACACAAAGAATAAATAATAGGGTCCAAATGACAGACCGTGGGCTAAATGCGGCATGCACCCACTAAAAATGTAGCCCTCACAGTATCCTGGAGGGAAATTAAAGGGAAACCTTAGGTGACAGATGTGAAATAGCTAATGATTCAAATATATATTTATTTATTTATTTAAAAAGATCATATTTGAATTTTACTATGCATTTATTTAATTAATATAAATATGTATAAATATATATTTATAATGCTAAGTTGTTTTGTGAAAGTGTGTATGTATGCAATTTTCATAACACATTTTTGAGAGATTAATAAACCTACTTTTGGCATTTAAAATTTAAAAGAATCTGCCAACTAAAAATACAATTTAGATATATGTTTGAAAATAATTTTTTATTGAGTGTTGTTTGTAGGCCTGTATTTAGTTAATGGGATTATATATAGATATATATATTGCCCGCGGTCTAAATTGATGATTAGAGTTGGTCCTAGGGCTGAAAAAGTTGGACCATCATGGTCTAAGGCGTCACTCTCGCAAGTGACTAGAATGCTGGTGAAGGGGAGCTTGGGCCCACTCTCTCTCCACACAAATGTGGGTAGGTTCCTCTAAAAATTCAACCTTCCTCACCCCAAACACATTTGCGTGAGTAGTATATACGTTCATAGCCCGAAGGAGTAATACTATTCGCCACAAAAAAAACAAGACCCTATTGTATAAAGACATTTGGAAGAAAAAAAAGGGGATTGGGAAAGAACAAAAAAAATAACAAGCAATTATTCCTGAAGAACCACAAACTATGCAAACTATAGTTCATTCACAAAAAGTTTTAGCCTTTTTTTGTTGCAAATAATCACAACTTAATCAACTTTGCGCATCATCCACCAGATGCTTTGCATTATTATTGACAAATGTATGTAATTTTTTACTTTTTTTTATGTAGCAAAAAGTAACAAGAGTGTAATTAATTTTAATAAATGAGTTTTATGTTTTATTTTAAAGGGATAAACTTATTGCAAATATACTATATATTATCATGCGCAATGTCACAAGAGAGAAAACTCCCCACAAACCATGATGTGATCTTCACAACTGTCATGCGACCTCAACAAAGTGTTAGACAAACACATAGATATAATGAGCTTATTCAATACTTACATCCTTTTCTTGGACTTTTTTCTGAAAATAGAATAATATTCGGAGCAGTTATAGTATTTACATGGTCAACAGTTTTAATTATACATTTCAATAACCCGGGAAAAGTTTGCATTGCCAAATATTGTAACTTTAAGTCTGTGTTTTACCTCATGATAAAAAGTTGAATACTATATGATGGACTAAAAGTCAGACATGACTTTACCTCACATGAACACAGGGCATACATGATTTGTAGCACCAAGATTATTAACCAAATACAGCTTGCAAAATTACATGCACCATCAATAATTTATTTATTTTAACAAGACTAATTTAAATGGGGAAATGAATGAAAATGTACAACTTTAAACTAAAACTTTCACAAAAAAAAAGTTTAAAATAGCTTGCAAGCTAAAAAAAAATATACACAAACACATCCAAGAGAAGCTAAGGAAATAAAAATCCAAGCCATATTTTAATCATATCTACTACCACTATTTAATCAATTGAGTTTAACATTGAAAGGAGGATAGAAGGGTAAGGTCTACATACTGGCAGTCTAAGGATAAGGTGTCAGACTTCTGTGCTGGGGTTTCGAGGTTCAATTCTCGGTCCCGGCACAGATTTATTTGATTGCCAAACCCTTTCTTCATCTCTGACAAGGTGTATTAATCACAACTTGTGAATGTGTGGAATGCCAGGCCTCCACCGTGGTTCCGATCCCACATTAAACTGTAGGTCCTCGATTTCATATCACAATCACCCTACCATTACACATTAGCGTAAGTCTGTACAACCCGAAAGGGTAGTAAGACACGATGATGATGATGATGATTATAATGATGATGATGATGATGATGATGATAATAATAATAATAATAATAATAATAATAATGCATACTTACCAGAAAAATGCTCACAATTAAAACACATCAAAACACATAAATATGTAATTTTCAGGGTACATCATTTCCCTACATATTTGTGTGTTTTTTGGTGTTTTAGTTGTGAACTTTGGGACCTACTGTTTTCTAGTAAGTGCGTGAGCTTTGCCCTTATATCCTTCTTTCAATGTTTAATTTAATACAGCTGTTTGACGCCTTTTTCCTTTATTTAATTAATTGGGGTAGCTGTGTTGCAGAGTTTACAACACAAAAACACTATATAGTGTTTGTTTTAGTAATATATACCTTCCTTTGTTTGGAGTTGTCTGACATTTCTGTGCAGTGATCTCCAGTTGTAAATCAGTGTCTTGCTGGGAACAAGGTCTATGAATCATTTCCCGGTAGTCACTAGCTTCATCACGTGCTTCGTGTTAAGCAAGGACATATTCCCCATTGGGTATATTGTGATGAGCTTAGAGTAGCAAAATTTGGGAAGGAGCTAATTCTAATAGTATGGAAGAGATTTTTTTCATTACTACGTCTTACCACCTATTCAGGTTACTATACGAATTTACGATATTTACGATAATTACTCTAATGGGGTACACAGTTGAGGAAGGAAGTATTTGAAATATAATCTACCCACATTTATGTGGAAGACGAGTCTGAAACTATTTAGGATAACCATCCTCAGTAGACCCGACTGGGATTCAAACCCTGATCTTCCCATCATCAGCAGACCAGTCCAACACAAGAGGGACATCTTAGGCCAATCGCCCAGTGAAAAGGGTTAGACAAGAGACTGAAATATATTTTAAGTTAATAATAGAAGTGAAATAAAATTGTAAGGACAAATAGAGCAAAAGAAATTGATCACAAAATTCTAAATAGTAGTATGTAATTTATATTTTCATGGCAAGGAAAGATTCTGTAAATATATTTGTGAACGTATCAAACACGCATAATTAGGCCCGAAAATAAATCAAGCGTTCCCTAGGCCCAAATACTTGTGAGATATCACGGAGTCAAACTGAACTTTTCCTTGAAAACAGACATCCTAATTATGTCCCCTACAATGAGCAAGATAATTTGTGATAATAACCTATAAAGGAGGTTCAAAAGTAGACAAAAATATATTACAGGGTTGTCACTCTTTTCTTAATACAAAATTCCCTGTGTCTTCCAGATTTTCAGAAGAGATTTTAATTTTTACAGATATTTTAGGAAGTATTAGAAAGGAGTTAAATTATATTTTTCATGAAATTGAATTTTGTTAAAATCGTGCCACTGATGTTTGGAACAAGCTTATTAAAGGAGATGAGGTGTGAGAAGGGGCGAATAAGACATGTATACAAATCGGCATGCGTATTTCTTCAGTTCACCCTTTCTTCAATGTAAAAGCCAACTATTTAAAGCTTGTATGTGCCAAATTCACAAATATTCAATTTTTTTTTGTGTGTGTGAAATTTCCTGCTATTTTTCCTAGCTGCGTGGCAGCCCTTATATCCCCAAAAACAATTATCTATTTCTTCAAAAACAATGCCACCATTATTAATTTTGTCTTCGTGTGCAGGACTTGAGTTATCTTTAGTTACATATAACCGCCAAACGATTACCTCGATATCCCCCTTCATGATGGACTCTTCCGCGACCCTGAACTGGAGATCCTCCACGCGATGCTTCTCATCCTCCAAAAGACTCAACAGTTCTTTCTTCTCCAGATCAAACTTCTTCAACACGTCCTGGTAGCTCAGGAGCTTCGCTTCACAATCGTTCTTGTACTGAAACAATCAACTTACCTTCAGCAACAAAGCCTGGGTCCTACTGTTGTTTAATCATAAGTGTTAAACTTCTAAATCCTGAGAGTTTCACCGTTCAAATATAGACTGAAAATAGTTATTTAAAATATATTCTTATAATACGAGTAGGGATATTAGTACTTTCAAATGTACAAGACTAATTTTGAAATACAAAATATTTGTAATAATCCAACTCTTGCATCAAGAGAGTATATCTTAATTTTGACTCCATGAGGGTTAAAACCAAAAGCATTCAAAGTTGGTTAATCATCCCAATTTCTCAATGAGATCTTCCGAGTAACTGCTTGAAGAGAAGAGAAGAAAATCACCAAAATCATTAAATCTATAGTGTAAATGGCTCAGAAGAGCCAGGTGTCTAAAAAAAACAAAAAAAAAACACGCAAATACAAACTCCATAAATTGCCGTAAGGATGAGTGCCCTTATTTTACAAACAATACATTTTACAGCTTTGCTAAAAATCATACACGGGACTTTTAGCTCAGTAGACCCTTTACTAGCCAAGCAAAGCTGAACAACAAACTATTACTAAAGAAGATACCCACTTGTTCAAACTCGAGCTTGTACTTTAAAAGTTTTTGCTCAGCATTCTCTGCTTGGCCTGCTGCTCGCGTAGTTTCAGCTCTTTCCAGTTCTCGTTCTTTCAGTAACCTCTCAATATGCTGCTCCTTCTCATGTAGAACATCCTGAAAATCAACACAATGAGTGAAAATTAATTAACAAAATAAGTTTCATGATAGTAATATATATCAATTCATGGCTTGATTTTATTCTAGTGATTAATGTTGGGGTTGCTCACTTCCATTAAATTTGCCACTGCTAACCAAACAACACATCAATTCATAGATTACTTAATAGCTTTACCTAATCTTGAAAAGTTAGGATGATTTATATATTTTTTCTAGTGATGAGTCCGCTCCTAAATTTTACCAGTTCCAATTCACAATTCCTGGTTTCAAATCCCCTTAATCACACAAACTACCCTAAAATGGTTTTTGTCTGTCTCTACTACATGCCGTTACAGAATTCGTCATCCTGCAGGCTGATATATATTATAAGTGGAAAGAATTAGTAGATATATCAAAAATTATAAATTATTTTAAAGTTGGTTAATTTCAATGTAATCCAATTTTAATAGTAATAACCTCATCTGACAGCTAGAAAAATGGTTGAATCTACTTTCATGTCTCCATGCGTGGAGTTGTGTAGTTTGCAGCTGTCAATTTTCATAGATATTGCCAATACCTATAAAATAATACTAATAATATAGTAAAACGTTATCAATGTTGACCACAAAAAGATATGTTAGTATTTTATAAAAGTATAAGTTGGGTCAAATCCACTATTTTACAATTTAGAATCTCCAATTTACCTTTAATCCCAAATTTCAAATCCGAATTTTGGTAAAAACTACCAACATCAGAGGAAATATAAATAGAATATAAAAATAGAAATAGTAACTAAATGTTAAATTTTTTTTTCATATTTCAAGCTTATCAAGCTATGACAGGCCTAGAAAGCTGGTAGTGGAAAAATATGTCTTGAATAAATTCCTGACCCAGGCCACAGGCTGAAAACAGTAATCGATGTAAAATAAAAAGTTGAATGTTGAGTTACTACTCTGGAGCCTAGTTGTTAAGTTCATCCTATAATTAAAGTTGGTTCTGAACCACCAATAAAAAGTATTACAATCTCTAAAACAAATTTCACTTTAAAGATGTAAAAAAATATTTAAGGGTCTGAGTCTCAAATCTGAGATTTTATTGAACCCTCAAATCTTAGATGTCCTTAAGGATTCGGGGGTACTATCCCTGTATAAAGTTTATTCTTGCAAAAATCCTTCTAACTGTATCTATCAATAATTATTTTTAGGTTATATAATAGAATCTTGTTAATCGGAACTAATTGGACGTTTGTTCGGATTAGCAAAAATTTTGACTAAGCAGGAGAATACAAGGATACAGTATTTTCATGAATTATATATTAAAGTTGAATGAGATTAATCAAATGTTCATTTATTTAACTGATGTATAATATGTAATTTGTACTGTGATTATTTTTAGTTACAGCAAAACACATTGTGTTAACTATAACATGTAAATATTAAACATTTATTATATTATACCAATGATTCTTACATTTATTATCTTTTAAATTTGAACTTGTTAACCAATAAAAATATATTTCATTTGACTTAATTTTTTTCCCTAATTTACCGAAAAGTGTGTTTGGATTATCCGGAATTTCGGACTACCAGGAGTCAGTCTAGCGGAGTTTTACTGTATTTTCAAAATCCAAATTTCCAAGAGCCAAAACCGGTTCAGTTCCAGTACCTAATTAAAGAATTTGCAGAACAAATGTGCTGAAGAGCCAAACCAGCACATCCTGAAAGTTTAGTATAAGTGTGCCAGCAATCACCAAATTAACTATTTGATATAATCAAATAGGAAAAGGAGGCTGAACTTTACCAGCGGAATCAAGTTGTGAATATAGGCCTATTCACAAATTGTTCGGAGGAATGTTGTGTGTCAAGGATGAGTATACCCTGATTTTGAGCTAGAAGAACAGTTTAGAAAATTCAAACATATTTATTTTCGGCCAACATTGATAAAATTTTACTATATCATTTGTGTTATTTTATAAATATTAATAATAAATTAATTTCTATCAAGAGTGACAAATGCAGTTAACATAACTTGATGTATGACTATATATATTAATTATTTTGTTTAGCACTGTGTCTTACTATCTGTTTGGGTTATACGCTTAGGTACTAATTACACTTGAGGTTTTATGTATTAGGAAGGTTATTTTGGAGGAAGTGGGCCCGAATTTGCGTGGAGGGAGAGTGGAAAACCATTTTGGAGAAAAACTCAATACGCCCGACAGAGATTCAAACCTCAATCTCCCCATCATTGGCAGTCTAGTCTACTGCGAGAGTAGTGGATTAGACTATGCAGCCAACAGAGCGAGTTACATTAAAATTGTTTTAGTAACTTTATTAACTATCAATTTTTTTTTTACCAAAATCAGGGTATATATATGCATGTATATACCTTATTAGAGTAATTAATAGTTTTTGGATGCCTACGCTTAAGGTGTTATGAAAGGGGGCGCAAGAAAAAGCCAGTATTTTTATAATTTTTATGGCAAAACATTTTTTTTTTTTGCCAAAATAAATATTATATTGCTCACGTACAAATATACAATTTAATCTTCTTCACATGTTGATATCTTTTTTTTTTAATATCTGTCAAGGGTATCCTGGAATTTAATAACAGCTTTTTCTCTTCATTTAAAAAAGTTTTTTAGATAATGCTGCTATGCTCATGACAGACATTCAGGAACTGTTGATATCAACATATGAAGGAAATTAAACTCTTATGTTTGTACTGGAGAAATATTTGGTTTATTTTGCCCCA
>CABFOV010002658.1:0-57456 GCA_902141375.1 Timema poppense
ATATAAACTAAAGGAAAAACTAATATAATTTTATAAATGAAAGTTGAAAACTAAGGGCCTAAAACCCTGACCACTTTACACACCAAATAATTGCTTAGTTCGAGAGTATATCAAATCATTCATGTATATAACCTGAACAGCTAGTAAGACACAATGATAAAAAGTGGGATCAAGTACAGTTTAGTGCTAAACTGTATTATGTACACTATTTACCCTGAAAGGTAGCAAGCCTGCCTTAAGGGATTACATTATGGTATGTAGTGCATCCACAGTCAGAGAGGTGGTACCTGACAGCTAGGGAAAGTTACCATATATTTATTTACCAAACTAAATAATCTGCGAGATCATATGTTGAATTGTTGTTACTTTTGGTGGTCAAAACATTCACACAAACAAATAATTTGTTTTAAATTATTTATCGTTTTTACATTATTGATGCACAAACTTATGAAAATAATATTTTGTATGATTTTCTCTCTAAGGTATAAAAACATTTATTTATTTTGATGGTCATTTATAATAAACTACAAGTGTGAATATAATACTTTTTAATTTATTATTTCAAGTACTATAGTATCTCTTGTTACACCTGCAAAAAAAAAAAAAAAAGTTTGATATTTCATTATTATATTTTATTTCAATAAGTTATTAAACCACCAATTATACAGTAATCCTAAGGGAAGTATTATTAGACTCATTTAACAAAACTTTTTATTGATAATATAGTATTAGTAAGTAAATAATTATTTTCAAATAGGTTGACATATGATAAATATCTCTCTTTGTGATATTGTTAAGTTCAGAACCAATTAAACAGATGCACTCCATATATAAAGGAATTTAGGGTTGTTTGTAACTAATTTTTCACGTTCAGCTCTTATTTCAAGAGTATTGTTTTAAAATAATTATATTTTAGGAATATAAAATTGAATCATTAAAGAAATTCAAATTATAACAAGTGTATTTAAAGATTAATCCAACTCAAATTAATCATTTTCGTGGGTCCCTATCATTTATGGCAGAGCGCTTGGAAAGATATAGGATACTTCACTCGCTCTCTGCCCCTGAGGGCTTCTCATACACCAATTACATCCATTGGTTTGAAACTCATCGGCCTAGAGTGAGCGAGACATCCTATATTTGGTCCAAAAGGAATGAGGCTACTTGGAAGTGGATGAGGTTACATAACAATGAGTTATATACTCTCTACCCATCTCAAGACCTTGTTAGGATAATCAAGTCTCATAGATTACGGTGGGCAGGACATGCAGTGTGAATGGAAGAATCCACAACCATGTTCAGAGCACCACTTTTGACTGGCAAACCCGATAGGAAGAGATAATTGAGAAGACCTAGATGCAGATGGGAGGATAACATTAGAATGAACCTTAAATATAATAAGATGGACTGGATAGAAGTATCTTAAAATAGTAATAGGTGGCGTACGTTTGTAATTATGGCAATACTTTCCAGTTCCTAATGCCATAGAGCTAGTAACTCAAATTAATTTTATTTTGTAAAAAACAAGCTATTTTAGTTTTCAAGGTGTAATCTATGTTATTTTCATTGTAAAACTATTAATATACTAGCATTTAAAAGATAATTTTCTAATTTGTAAAAAATAATGAGGTTGTAAAAGTTTTAATATTGTATATTTATTGAATTCAATTTCAATTTAACTTGACACTTGATAGCTTTCTGAGAATCACGACTTGAATGAAAATACTTGGCTTGCAGACCTTCATTAATAAACCCAATTTTAAACTTACAAATAAAAAATATTTAGTTTGCATCTTAGTCATGGATTGTATCTCAGCCAGGGTCATGTGTTTGTTGATATGTTTAACCACTTTTAAGATTAAAAATAAATTAGCTAATGTTGCCCATAACAGAAAATACTCCATTTCTGATAAATACTTATTTTCGATATGCATTCAAAAATAAATATATAAGTTACATAATGAAAAGTAGTGTTTGAATAAGATGAAATACAAACATTTCTATTCCCTAGTCACCCGAATATTCCAATTTTCCTGATCACTTACAAAATTCATTGACCTTTCTTTGACCATGGTCAACACAGTTCTTAAAAGTGAGGTTATTTTAGTGTATCACTGAAGTATCTCTATCTATTTTTCAGAAATGTTGCCTAAATGGTTTCCTATAGACCACATTCCTTTTGACAAGATGTGGCTAGATGATCGAATTTGGTTTCCCTTACTACTCCGACAGCAAAAATTCCAGGGATTTTTTTTATTTAAAGGACATGACACTATACTCAGTCATACTTTGTCCTTAGTTGAAAACTTTCCAGGTATGGAATAAGACTGAGTAATACCAACACTCAAAGGAAATGATTAGAAAATATATATTCATGGAAAATTGTTAAAAATTTTAAACTAGTAAATTGCCTTAATTATTTCCATTTACATTGGAATAGTTAAGAGGATTTAAAAAAATCCAAATGCCAGATTATTCATACAACTATTAAAAAAGTTGTAATGGTACCTAATATAGGGTATGAAGTCCAAAGTGAACTTTTTAGTATTAATGTTAATAAGTTATTTAATCTTTTTGTGAATATAATCAAATTTACTGTAAGCTCATAAAAATGGTTATATTTTCATACATAATCCGGGAGCGTTGGTAGATGTGAGACTAAATGTTTCTAGACTAAGCTATGAGTTGTATTAATCAGATTTTTTTTATAATTCAAATCTTTATTTTAATTATAAATCTTGAGACTGAATCTTATAAAACATGTTAAGTGTAAAGGTATTGCATAGGTATGATTCTTTTTCTCCAATTCTGATTTTATTTGAAACATCAATTCATTGATTTACATTGAGAACAGTAACATTTTGCTGAAATATGAAATCATTTTCATTTGGTATGGAGTGTGTTTGTCTAGATTAAAAATACTCTAAAAAATTCTGATTAAAAATTTGGCTTAATTTTCTTATTTTATATCAGAAATTTGATATATTTATTATGATGCAAAGACCTTGTCTTTATAAATTATTATATGCTCTTTAGTTGAATTATTATTTTATATGTTCTGTAAGTCATGTTACAAAAAAGCATTTATTGTATCAAAATAAACTAAGGAAAAATTGTTGGTTTTCTTACTAGAAAATTTCTGTTTAGCAGAAGAGTTCCCATTTTTCAAGACACTGTATTTAACTACTGTAAAAAGTAATATGACATTGGTGCTTAGAACATGATTTGACTTTTAAAGGTAAATATTTAGTAATGAATAAAATGATAAAGTATTAGGAAAAAAGTAGAAAACAAATAAAAGAAAAGACACTAACACAAATTTACACACACTTCAATATTTTGATGCTATTAAAGCACTTTCCTCAGAAAGTAGTAGTAATTAGACTCTCTGAGTAGTAATTAGACTTTCTGAGGAAGGTGCTTTAATAGCATCGAAATATTGAAGTGTGTGTAAATTTGTGTTAAGTGTCTTTTCTTTTATTTGTGTTCTACTTTTTTCCTAATACTTTATCATTTTATTCATTACTAAATGTTTTTGCTCAATGCACTTTTTTCATACATAAAGGTAAATATTTGCAACCTAATGTTTCTGTAAATGGGTAGCATTAAGCAACTTTATGAAAGAGCACTTTGGAATAATTTAATATCAGTATTAAATAATGTAGATCACATTTGCATTATTCAGGGTTGTGACTACACTTTAGCTTTGAAACTCACCGGCATTTCTAGGTGGCACCTATCTTCTTTGTTCATCAAAAAAATAATATATTAACCAAAACATTTTTTTTTCCACATCAGCACATTAATTAATAAATTTATTTAGAATTGTTTTTGTTCAATGTAGTAGTATTAGCAAGTAGTACTATTACAATATATTGTCCGAAACCTTAGCTTTCTCGGTAGTGTGCCTGTCTACTGAGATAAGGGTACTCGGTTCAATTCCCGACATAGCCAAAAAACTTAACATTGGTGAAATGTGGGTACCATGATAAATTAACGGCTGGGGACTGGATGTTGTGCCTGTCTTAGTCTTAAGTTAGATTATGAGCCATATGAAGCTACGAAAAGCCTAGCAAGCCGATAGTGGAAAATATATTAATTGAATAAAAAATTGACTAAGGCCATAGGCTGGAAACCTAATGAATGTAAAAGTAAAACTACTAGCAAATTTACTTATATTGCATTGGCTTAATATTTTCTAATATATACATTAATAGTAATGCTGAAAAGGTGTTGGTTGCGTGCTTAGCATCCAGAAGGTATATAGGTACTCCTCACCTAACAACCGAGTTCCATTCCAACAAATTGGTCACTAAGCTAGAAACTTGATATTTTTAATTTATTTTGAATAAAGAAAAGGCCTAAAGGAAACTTCAACTTGATAACTTTGTTTAAATTTGCATTTCTTACTTAATACATAACATAAAAATACAATCATCAAAAATTATAATGATGTACCAAAAAAATTTAAGTTAATTAATGAAAAAAATTCAGATTATTAGGCCTAACTCTTTTAGTCTATCAAATCCTTTAAAGAGTAATTTGGGATCAGGCGCATTGTCATTCTACATAGTAGGAATGGAAAGGATATATTGATATATTAAATATATCAATATATTTACAACAAAACTCAATATACAGTATTTATATCGATATTTATTTAACAATATATACAGTATTTATATCGATATTTGCTAAACAATATATCATTTGATTTGTTGATATATTTAGAAGGTGTGAATCAATTAAACTAAATAATTTTCTCTCTCAAATTTTATTAAGTGGATCCAATTTTTACTATTTTTATTAACCTTTACTTGTTTTCAACAGATACATAATAAAACCTTAAAAAGTAAAAGGTGGAAAAGGATAGCATAAAATACCAACCATTTAAAACTGAGAGCTGGAAAGATGGTTGTAAGTCCGAGCGGTCGTTAAACAGGTAGGTTTTTAAGTGAGAAGTATCTGTATAGTAAACGTTTTTACATCTGGGTTCGTTGGATGAATATTATAATTTTATGGGTACTAAAACATCATACTTAATGTAAATTTTAGTGTTTCTGTCAATCTCTTGATCATTTCAAACCATTTGATTTATAAAACATCCACACACCAGCCACGCCTCAAACCATGAAACAAACATATCAAGATCCACAGGCTCTAAAATTGTATGACACAATCACTCTAACTTTATCATATTGTGTATTATGGCTTCGAAGATAATTTTCAAAAATAAGTTTTGAAAACTACCGTTAAGTATGTTTGATTTTGACACTGGTGACAAGAGGTCCAAGAGGCAAGGGGTAGGTCATATATAAGCCGCTTGTGCATATGAGTATATAGTAGTAACATAAATCTACTCAAAGCACGAAACATAAAATGTCCCAAAAATAATCTGTACAAATAAAACTGTATCATCTAATATTACATCTTTAGTGTCGAAGGTGAAATAATCTTAATAAATTGTGTGCAATTTTAAAGGTGTTGCTTATTTCATAGGTGTAAGAAATATCACTATAGTTGGCGCTCGACCACGGGGCTATAAATACTAATTATCTCATCAAACACCCAATATAACTATATTTGACGCTTGATCACAAGGTTATAAATACCAATTATCTCATCAAATACCCAAATCACTATAATTGGCGCTCGATCACGGGGCCATAGTTAGCAATTATCTCATCAGATAGTGAGAACATTTTAAGTGGCGCCCATCCACAGGGTATAATAATTCAGTAACGTTTTGATTGCCGCCCAATCACGGGGTAATAAAGCCAAGAACTTTTTATTTGGCGCCCAACGCGCAACTGTAATGTTAAAATGTTATGGTTTTATATCGTGAGATAATTGGTATTTATAGCTCTGTGATCGAGCACCAATTATTACGATACATAATTATTATGCCCCGTGATTGGGCTCCAATTAAAGTGTACTTGACCCACGTTGCGGTGCCAATTAAAGTGATATTGAAGTTATTACCCCGCGATTGGGAGGTAATTAAAACGTTACGGTTGCGCGTTGGGCAGCAATTAAAACGTTCTTGTAACTATTCTGTACACATTGGGTGCCAATTATAGTGTTATTGAATTAATTGGTTTATGTTGGGCGACAATTATGTTTTTTGAAATTATTGTGAGATAATTGGCATTTATAGCCCCGTGATCGAGCGTCAATTATATTGATATTTGATGAGATAATTGGTATCTATAGCCCCATGATCGAGCGCTTATTATTGTGATATTTCTTACACTTATGAAATAAGTAAGACCTTTAAAATTTCTCACAATTTATTAAAATGATTTCACTTTCGGCACTGAAGATATAATTTTAGATGATACAGATTAGTTGAACTACAGATTATTTTTCTGTGATTTTACACGTTCCGTGTTTTGAGTACCGTTTGCTGTGTAGATTTATGTTACTCTTTCTATTATTATGAAGTTCTTGTGTATTGCTGTCCACTGTAATGGATTCATATGCTGAAGCGGCTTGTATATGACCTACCCCTTGTCTCTAGGACCTCTTGTATACCAATGTGAAAATCAATTAATCGAAAGCGTCCTGGCGACAGGTGTTGTGAAGGCTAACTTCGTATTGAATAGAAGGAACTAGCGTCTCTTGCCTTTTTTTTTTTGGTAAACACTACGGAGTTGATTTTTGAAAGAAAAAAGTAATTTTAGATGGTGCAAGTCATTGACATTAGTTCTAAAACCACGTAATTCTCAGTAGATGAAGTATTGAAAGGATATTTTACATACCATACTTTAAAGAAAAATGCACTTCATCCACTTTTTTAATATATGAGAGGGGTCCAAATCAGTATCTTAACAATACCCCCATTTGCTTGTATCTTAAAGAATTTAATGAATTTTGATATAAGCAAATTCTATACTGTGTAAGAGCTATGTCACACTTGACATCTGATATTCTTAAAATTAAAGATTAATAAAATTGTGGATTGTAAGTTACGGAAATTGTATAGGTGTATAAACATTGGTTTAAAATCACTTGTATAACAATGCAATAGTTATGATATATTGTTTGTATGTTTTCATAATTTGTTGCTTTTTGTTTTTAATGTTCAGAAAGAAAGAATTTTCTATTCTTATTATTTATTAAGTGTTCCATTTTTTATTTTCATTATTTGCCTCATTACACTGAAAAATTGTCGCACTGCCTTAGAATAGTCATAACATAGAATTTTGAACAAAATTAAAAACTGCTTTGGTTGAGTAATTAATCTTGTATTTGAGTTTAAGTTTAAATTTAATGAATTAAAATATAATTTAATATAGGCTGCAAAATATTGAAAATAAATATAAAAGTTAATAGCTGAATTATCTCAAAGTACCTTAAGTTTAAATAAAATTTTGAAATGCTAAAATAAAATGTAAATATTAAAATTGTTTTTTATAAAATGTGAACTAATATATTCTATTATCATACAACTATTAATGACTTGCCATTGAGCAAGGCTTATTACATATTCAATCCACTTACATTAACATCTGAGCAAGGTACCAAACCACTTAAATTAACATGTCTTTTTTTTTATATATGTTTAGTTGTTTTCTTGTTAAAGAGCCCTGGTGCTTTACCCAAGGTCAAAATGCATATTCACTTTTTTTTTTACTTTGACTAGTGCCCAGGTTCAGGGGTCATGCAATCACAGATTTACTGTTGGACATTTATCACATATTGGTGGAAAACCTAGGCCTGGCCTAATTTGTTACTGACATCGCTCGCGCTGGCTAACGCTATGTTTGATGATACCTGTGATCTGATCCTTGGTGGTTCCCAAACTCACCAGTATTAAAAATTGAAGCATGGCTTGCACATCACTAAGGCCATGTCTGAATACACTTTGACTCCTCAACACTGCCACTGCCAGATGCCCTTGGGCCATCTTTAAACTTGTGACGACGCTTGAACAACATAGATCATGGCTTTCACATCGCTAAGTCCATGTCTGAATACACCTTAACTCCTCAAACAATACACTTTAACTCATATATATATATATTTTAAAAAATGCTTTAAAACACGACACAACTAGTCTCTCATGTTTTTTTCCACTCACCTTAACTTACTGTAATAATGCACTCAAGTGCATATATAAATTAATATCTTTAGAGATCTCAAATTTTACCTTTCAGCTCATCAGCTCTGTCATTCCATTAGTCTTAACCAATATTTGTTTAATTTATATAAAATGTAATTAATTTAATTAAAATTATCCCCTATACAAATATTAAGATTCGTATCTTAATTGTCACTCTTAAAATTCACCATTGGTGAAATGATACATTTATTCTGATTTCCAAGATCGTCTTCTAATTAAGTTTGATCCTGATTACCTAACTGATTAGCCAAAGCTACAAAATTTATCTCAAACAAACTATCTAAATGCTTTTAAAACTTAAGATTATGCGAATAAAATTTTAACTCAAGTATTAATATACAATTAACAAAAATATGCTCTTAGAATTAGCTTACACTATAATCTTTCCTTGCGTGTTCACACACCTAAAGTTGACAAACGTAACTAACTTCTCACCTAACTTTCTATCCACATGCTTCTAAGGATCTGTGCCCCCTCCTATAAGCATACCTTTGTCCTATTATCTATTTGTTCTCCTGTTATTGCCTATTTTGATTTAAAGAATTTCCTGTAATTAACTATATTAAATGCAAATGAGATTAATATGATTTGTTCAGTATATGTTTCTATCCACCTTTCCTGTACCTTCTTCCAAATATAATACAATTACCTCATAAAGCGAAAAGAGGTTTTCCTTATAGAGTTATATTTTTAAACTTAAAGATTTTTTGTTTTTAAATATACCGGGGTTGAATCTTACTCATAAAGAAATATTTTATTTTGGAAGTAAAAAAAATCATTCATCAGTAAAATACCCGTAGAAAAAAAGTTGTGTGTCATAGCCCTATAAAATCGAAATATTAATTTTGAGCAAAATTCATCAAACCATTTTGGATCCATGGCTAGGAACAAACAGACATGGGAAAAGACAGAATTGTAAAATCCACTATTTTGGGTTCATGTTCACATAAAACGTTAAGATTTATCATAATCTCAAGATCAATTTCTTTTATGACCACAATACTTTCTCTTGTTACGAGAAAGTAAAAATATGTTAGGAAAAGTTTCTTTTGAGCACTGATACATTTCTGTTGTATGCAGGGCTTCAAATCTTCAGCAACCAAACTTAATACCAAATCGAACTGATCAAAGTTGAGTCTGCACAATTTTCTAAAGAGGTCTTCATTTCGTTCAAAGTGCCTCCATATCGATATTTTAAAACACCCTTCTTCACAATTTTCGTAGATATCTTTTCTGGATTTCCTTTTTTTGTTTTTGCATTAATAAAACTAGTAGCAACAAGTCATCTTGTTGTAGTTTTATTAATTTAACATTATTAGCAGCAATAAATGAAATGATAGGTGTAGTGTGTTTGCTCAATATCTCTCCCAATTACCCACTGTACCAAGGGAAGATGACCACGGCAGCAGCAACACACTGCCAAGGTGACAAGGTTCAAAATTGTACCTTTAGGTCACTTAACCACCAGTATGGTTTTTTTAGTATCATTAATTTCTAATTTAATAATATATCCTCCTCAAAGGCAGTACACTATTAGATATTAAACATTTATATTTTAAAGATTGTAAAAATTAGAAGGGATAGCAAGCACACATACCTTATTGATACTGGAGAAATGGTGCCAAACGGCTATATTAAACTAAACATTGAAAGGAGGATAGAAGAGTAAGGCCTACACACTTACCAGAAAACTGTAGGCCTCATGGTATGGTGTGAAGTTACCATGGTCAACCTATAGCCATGATGAAATAGTCCAGTTTGTTTTTTTACTCTCGGGGTGACCTGGCCGTCTAGGATTAGGGTGTCAGACTTATGTGCTGGGAGTCTGGGGTTCAATCCTCGGTTCCGGCACAGATTTATCTGATTGCCAAACCTTTCCTTTACCTCTGACAAGATGTGTATTAATCACAACTTGTGAATGTGTGGAATTCCAGGCCTCCACCGTGGTTCGGATCCCACGTTAAAATGTAGGTCCTGCATTTCATCTCACAATCACTCTACCATTAAACATTAGCATGTGTATAACACGAATGGATAGTAAGACATGGTGC
Source organism: Timema poppense (assembly GCA_902141375.1). NCBI lineage: Eukaryota > Metazoa > Arthropoda > Insecta > Phasmatodea > Timematidae > Timema > Timema poppense. Next base: position 10,177 of record CABFOV010002658.1, read on the forward strand.
TAATAATAATTTTTACTCTCTTCTGCTGAATAAGGGGACTGATGTACCCTGAAAATTACATAATTATGTGTTTTGTTGTGAACTTTATGAGGTCTACAATTCTCTGGTGTGTAGGCATTTTATTAAACTGACCCGGCCACAGGCTGGAAACAGTTGATGAGGATGATGATTTCATATATGAATTTCACCACTACTCTTTCTTGGCTCATATAATTAATACCAACTTGTGAAAAAAATCTGGAAAGTTTTAAATTTATATTGTTTCAAAAGTTTAAAAAAATACAAATATGTGAAAAGTACAATAATGTTACTCAATATTAACAAAGTTTCTTAAATTTCAAAAATACAATTCAACATAGATTTTCATGAGAATTTATTTAGAATGACATTACGTGTACCATAATACAAAGATACCAGCCCTAATGGGATAGTGTGTTGAGAGTCTCAAAAGGCAACAATTTCAATACATTACAAAAACAATATTAACTAAAAACTCAAGAATGAGTCTTTATTAGGCATGGGAAATGAGTCAAAATATCGAGATCGGGACATGAACAAGAGATTATAAAAATGACACTTTAAATAATTCTAGATTATAAATATGTATTGTTTTTTAAACTAATGTGTTGATACATCTCGTAAAGATTATCTAGGTTTGAAACCTCTTAAATGTTCCCTGGGTTTGTTAACCTTTAAATATTCTCGATGTTTGAAACTCCTTGAAACCTATCTTTGTTGAAAGCCCCTTTAAAGTTCTCTAAAAGTGACACCCCTAAAAGGTTCTATGTTTAACAACCTTGTAATCTCTAGTCATCGTTTGGTTGCTAACAACAGACAAATGAAGTTCATAAATAGTCGACCTCGGCAAGCTACTTCGTGCCGCCCTCATTTCTCTGCTCCAAAAGATAGTATAATATATCTCTGCCCTTTAATATTTCAAGTTCTTTCACTTGCTGAACCTAACGAATTAACTGTTGATAAACAGAGCACATTGACTCACGAGCTTTCCCGCCAAACTCCAAAAATGGATAAATTCTAGAGACATTTTCTCGAATTCAGGATCCCATCCACCTCTAGTCTTTATAAATAATAGGGGTATGTGAAGCTTCAAAACTTCAACTTGGCTTCGGAACAAACGTCAGCTTCGACTTCACTTCGAAAAAAATTCCAGCTTTGTTAATTAAAATATTGACAGCTAAAATAATATATTTATAGTTAGTTATTTCCATTTTAAGCTGTTATATACATTACAAATCAATATTCAAATTTGATAATATTTATTTATTAGATTGAAATAAAATATCACAAAGATTTGTGCAATAACACATTTTCTAAGTGATTTTAGTGCATACAATTATTTAAAAACCACAATATTATATTTTTCAAGCTTAAAACTAGCAAAGAAATATCAGAACTTCAATTAATCTTTGGGAATATTTTATACACTCAATTAAAGTTTGCTTTAAAGTTAAAAAGTGGACTTGCACACCCCTAATAAATAAAATGTTCGGTTTTTAAGGCATATTTTGAATTTAAATTTATCTAAAACAAATCCAAATTTATTATAATTAAGTCTTTTTCACTTATGGGTTAAATATGTTCACATGGAAGATGTAATAGAGAGAGAAATAGAAATAAATAAAGGGGACACCTTGTAATATTGTTTTATATCCTTTTTGCTTTTATTTCATTACTTTCCAGATTTACTTTATTTCGATATTAAATTTAACCTCAAAGTAAGTCTAGTTTATACAGGAAATCCAAGTTTCTTTAGTTTTCATTTTGTATCTTGCAACAAACACCCATCTTTTAAAGAAGATAACTGTGCATGGTTATTTTCCTAGAAACATTGCGCGGTTAATAGGCATCAGCACTTTTGAGCCCTTATGATTCGTGGAGAGACTTTGCCTATTATGGTATATGATATCAAAGCAAATAAAAATAGCTTGGGACACTTTTCTTGACCCATAGTTTTCCCCAATTCATAAGTAAATATTGATAGAGCAACATGTGTGAATTTTGACTATCGAGTCTTCATAAAACATTAATTGTGTAACATTTGAATATACAGTATTGACCTGAAAATATGCCCCAGTTTTATGTCTAAAAACAGCCTTTATAAAACCTTAGTGCTAACTATTATATGTAGCAACTTTACTTATAAGGACTTCATGTAGAGGATATAATATTATATATATAATTTAATATTCATAATATTCAAAGCAAACATTTAATAAATATATATACCGTATTGACCCGAAAATAAGCCGCAATTTTTTCCAAGAAACAGCTCTCATAAAACTCTAATGCGGCCTATAATCGCACTCTTAGATAATACACATTCAATGTTGTACCTATAGGATATGCATGTTGTTAAATCGATATCTCGCCACCACTATTTAAAAATAAATGAGCCTTGATAGTTGGAAAAATTATTTAAAAATAGATGAACCATGATAGTTGGCAAAGTTATTTAAAAATAGATGAAGAATTACTATCTTATTTGTGTGTACAATATTTGAGCCATAATGGCTGCAAAATAAAATTATTTTTTCAGCGCATTCTATCGGAAATATACACTTTTGGTAAAGTGAGCTTAAATATTTCTAGTGAGATTTTGTTTCAGTATGTTGGTCAACATTTATTTTAATGTGAGAACAATAACTTAGTGCGTGTATTAAATTCGGAAGTGCAACATGACTGATCATGTCAAGAAAAGAGCGGGTTTTAGCCAGGGAATTAAGTGTGAACAACTTACCTTTTTTTTTTCAAGCGATTTAATTTTGAGTATGAATAATTTACTTTTTTATTTCCAAGTGACATCATTTTAAGTGTAAATCTTGTGAGTTTTTTCTATGAAAGTGATTTTATTTAAGTAGCCTAATTTTAAGTGTAAGCACCTACCATTAAACAATTGCTTTTTCCAAATGATTTAATTAACGGATCATATTTAAGTGGGAGTATTGTTTTTTCTCTAAAAGTTGTCAAAAATTTAGTGTGCAGCCTATATTCTGGGTCGGCCTATTTTCAGGTCAATATGGTATTTTAAATATTTGCTTTGAACATTATGAATATTAAATTTCAACTTTATTTTACAAAAGAGATCATATGAAAAAAGTATCTTTAACTAAAGGAAATTCAAAACTTTCATAAGTATAACAAATTTAAAATCTTAGTATTATGACATCTAAATACTTTTACATTAGAAATGCCAAAGGAATTAGAATGTATAAGATTAATTTCAAATTAGATTCATTTTTATTATTATTTATTTATTTTCAAAATAATTGGGTGCATTCTTTTTTCGATGGCGAATTACGTTTGGATCAATGCTGTAATTATTATCTTCAATTCAAATATGCATTTATTTAGCATCGCGTTTAACTCTGTTCAGGTTATATATATCTTCAAGTAAATTAAATTATTTTCAATACTACACAATATCGACCATGACGACATAAACAATAAATTGCCCCATTACAACAACATAAGCAAGTCTTTACATTTGTTGCCACATCTTTGGGGCCTAATTCCACTCACATAAAATAATGCCATGACACACTGAACAAAAAGGTAAGGTTGCCTCTTGAAGAAAATCTGTAATTACTATTCAACACTTGACTTCATTTTATCAAAACTCTTCAAGAGGGAGTGTGAAACATTGCAATACAACTCCCTAAAACAGGAATTATGTTATAAAAATTTATAAAGTTTCATACACAACTTAAACTAAAGAATAGTAATTTCATGCTAAAATAAGGTAAACCGATAGAAGAATGAGTATGTATCTTAAAGTTATGAAATCAAAGAGTTTCCTTTTGTTATTAGATGTATGTTGCCAATTTTCAATTCACACTTTTTGAGAGGTTTCTAAATAGATTAAAAAATGTCTGATCTTTTCTTGACACCCCATCACAAAAAGTGCAGATAAAACATTCTTCAGGAGACAGTGTTCCTAAACAAATTGGTGTTTTCTCATTTTTGTTTGTAAAATTTTAATGATGACTTCCACTTAACAAAAAATCACAAACATTCCTCATGAATTATGGCTTTTGACTCATTCCTGGCTATGACCTTTTGTATAAGTAGCAATCTTTTTTTCATCTCATTCGGTTCCACATTTGTCTTATTTTCTTGCTCGGGATATTCTTTAGGAAGGCAAGATGTCCTCACATCCACTACCCCATCCTCAATAAGTTGATCTAAACAACTTGCCAGCTCATGTGTGTCATCTGAATTGAAAACAATGTCATTGGATTCCAGCAGGGCCACAGCATCCTCCAAAAGAGTCAGAAGGAAACTGAAAAAATTTATTTTTGGCTGAATTATATGCCTGTGCAGAGCTTTAAATCTAAATATAACTAAGATCCGCTTTTGATTCGTGATTCTGAATTTTAATTTTTGAAAGGTTAGGTTGCATATGAGATTATATATATTTATGTTAATTTGGAAGAAGGTATATGAGAGGTGGATAGAAACATATTATAAAAGGAATAAACACAAAAAATTGTTTTTACAATGCAAAGAAGACAGTTCACAGTTTACATTGCTACCATTGGAGAAAGAGGTATTAGCTGCTTCCTTAAGAAAATTGATTGTCACCACCCAATCAGCTATTTATTGTGTTTGTTCCTTTTATATGTTTCTATCCAACTCTCCAATACCTTCTTCCAAATTAAAACAATTACCTCAAAAAGCGAAGAGAGGTTTTCCTTGAAAGAAAATTAAATAAAGCCCAGGTTGACTAAAATAGAATTTAATCCAAAACTCAAATTTAAAAGTTGAACTTTTGATTGATTTTTTAAAATAAATCATTGATTTATTAATAGAAATTTAATGTGGTTAAAAAAGTATCCTTACATTTTAAGAAAGTTATGTGGTCGTTTCTATATTAAATATTCCAAAGTTTGAATCAAAGTTAAAATATAATAATGTGGATATATGTATAAATTTATACTCGAAATGGGTTGAATCCACTATTTCTCGAATCCGAATCTACATTTTATTTTCGAATCTCGAATCCGAATCCTAGCAAATTGTTAGAAATTATAATGATTTACAAATAAACCTACTTTACACAATATAGGCTTAAAATGTAAATTAAGATTTATTTCAATCATGCTTTCAATTTTAATCAACCCCAACCACCCCTCACAAAATACAGGCAAATTAAACAATGTAGACTCATATTATTGTTTAAAAATCAAATCAATCGAAATTTGAGTGTCTTTTAGTTATTTTTTAAGTGATGTTAGAATGAGTTAAGTTTCTAAAAAACGTGTGAAATAAACATATAAGGGTCTGTTTTATGACTCCTGGATAACCATTAATCTGGTGGATAACCATTAATCTGGTAGATAAATATTTCTATCTGGTGTATAAGTTAAAAAAGTGTGTCTTATGACTTCCAGATAAAATGTATTTATCCATCACATTTTTATCAGAAGGTTTAAGTACATGATAACTTTTATCTGAAAGTTAAAATGGTTGTTGCCAAAGTGACGCGTGTTTTTAATGAGGTTTCGCCTATCAGAATCTGTTTTTAGGTTAAAATCTTGGTTAACGTGTTTAGTAAGCACAGGCCCAGGCTCTAAATATATAAAGTTAGAAAATTTAATTCACTTTTATATAAACTGAAAGTCTATTTGTAAAGTTATATTCATATAAGAACAAATTATCAAAATGTGAGTACAATAAATTAAATTTTGTAAATGTTGTGCCCAACTATTTCCCACATTTTGGTAGACACCTAAATATGTACTTGCAAGACATCTTCACTTCTGTTCCCATATGACGCAATCTGTTTCCTCTCACTCGTTTAGCCGCCATTATTTAACAAATGTCGAGCGTTCTCACCACTTGCTAGGTTGTAGCACTATCAGCAGGGCTTATACGCATTCGCGCACCAGTAAAAACCGTACCAACCTTGCATGCTCTGCATAAAAATATATTTATCCTACAGATAAATTCAGTTCATAAGATGCGTATACAATTAAAGTGGCTGATAACTTTTATCTGGTAGATAACTTTAACCTCCGAATAGCAATATTTATCCAGTAGTCATAAGACCGGCCCTAAATATAATACTTACTACTTGGGTGCAAGTTTTGCTTTTAGAAGTTCAACCAGCAACATTGCAGCGTTCCTGTATTCTCCGACATTGAACAGCTGATGAAACTCACAATATTTTCCTATAACAGAATATTTGGGTCACTTTCATTGGTGGTCTTCTTAGCTATTGCCATGTGTTTTTATCATAGCCCCTTGAAGTTCTCTGCTTAGATTCAAAATAAGGGTTATACCATAAAATGAAAGATGTTAATACCATATATTTTCTTTGGCCTAGATTTAGTATTTGAACTCTTGAAGAGTTAGTGTGAAACATTACTGAGAAAAACAAAAGGCAAAGAAAAAGAAAAATGGTACTAAATTACAAGACATACAAATGGGAACAAAACAAGTTAAGATTATTATAATAATTTAATTGAAACCTATTTTTTTTGGAGATATGTAATTTTATACATGACAGAAATTATAAAATAGATGAAACCATATGGTGTTTATATAGCTTTAATTGGGTAAAAAAGTGTTTATTACTGAAGCATGAAATTTATTTCATGGTAACGTGTTCAGAATTTATGGATCAGTTAACAGTTTGAAAGCCGTATTGAGCTTCACTTTTTCAGACCAGGGTAACAATACCTATTGTGTTTTTTTAGGATTTACAATCCTTACATAAAAACTAGCAGTTGAGAACAGGACATTCGTACAAGATTTCCCTAAATCCTGAGGTGCAAATTTTTAAGGCAGTGAAAGCAACCTTGGCTAATTTCATTTTGGCAAGGAAAATTGACCAAGTAGAATGGTGAAGGATAGAAGAAAGTGGAGGTATTTTACTTAACTGACCCAGCCACAGGCTAGAAACAGTAGATAATGATTAAGATGAGATCAACCAGGTAAAGTGGACCCTCCTTTGGGGTTGCAAGGGTAGCAGGAGACCTCGCGACTCAATAGAGGAACACTCACTATCAGGCCATCAACCAGAATGGACGTGTGATAGTCAAACAGTAGAGAGGTGACATAACCACTCCTACTCGGTTTTACCATAAATCATATAGAGAAATGGTCATTCACAATATGTTAACCATGAATATATTTCAATAAACCTAAATTGTATATGTTAGAGCCTCATAAAATAATATGCAATAATATAACAGCATAGTAATGGTGTGCAAAGCTTCGAAAAGTCGAAGGTCAAATCTCCTTTGACTTCAACATTCACAATAACCTTCGCATATTTAAAAAAAATTCGAAGGAAGGAGAAAACTTCGATAAATTATCAAACTAAGTAATTTTATCTTACTAAATATTACATTTTAAAATATTTTATAGTTTTAAAACAATTACTAAACAGAATTTTAACACTGACTAGTAATTTAACTAATAAAACGTAAGCATGGATCAAAAACGGGTAAGTAAATGTTAATATAAGATATTCACTATCATCAACATAATTTTGTAAAAAATAAAAAAACCTATAAAGAAATAACACTATGGTAAATGGTATGAAGCAGAAAAAGCGCTTTAGTTGTGCTATCATTGCAGCTCACATCTAATGTTTGGTCCTACAAAAAAATATTCTATCTCTTTGGAATTATCTGTGACAAATTTTCAAGTGCATTTTGACACATAATTTTTTCATAGCTTCTTCGCATTTTCTTTATTATTCAAATTGGCTGATAAGGAAAGTAGGAAACGAAGACGGAATTTTATTTATAATTATTATCAGAGAAATGCAGATAACAAGACATGCATATGTAAAGTTTGCAAAATAATATTATAAATTTCTAAGATGTAAATATTTGGAAGAAGGTACAGGTACCTTCTTCCAAATATAATACAATTACCTCATAAAGCGAAAAGAGGTTTTCCTTATAGAGTTATAAGATGTAAATAGAAATTAAAAATGAATTGAGAATTAAATAGCCAAAGCTATTAATTATGTTTTAGTGAGGATTACTTCATATAGATATATTCTGAAAATTGAAAAATAGCACACGGGCACAGGAATCGAACACAAATCGAGCTAAAGGTCCGGGTTCGATTCTCGTGTCCAAGTGTCATTTTTCAATTTTCAGAATAAAACTTAATTGAAAAGTTACTAAGCTTATCAGTAAACCTGTGTGCATTAATTATTAATATAGTCTTTAGGTTACAAATAAGCACATTTTCCTGGCCCTTGTAACTGACAATATCTAGAAAAATAATTAATTCAAAAAATAAAAGTGGCGCTAAGTGACAACAAAAATCCTAGGTAGTTCGACTTTGACTTTTCTTACCAAGTTTCAAGATTCGCTTCGCATTTAAAAAGTGGCCTTCGCACACCCCTACAGCCTAGTAATGTCAGTAAGATTTTAACTATCTGGCTCCTGAATACAGTAAAATGGCGCTAAGTTGTAACTAATGCACAAGAATCAAGTATGATCAAGTTGTGTACTAAACTGATTAGGATCCAAACCAAGAATGTCCGGGGCAGATACAACTTGTAACGTCTTCTTTTCACTTATAAAAGGAACGTACACAATATGACTTTTACAATGAAAAGAAGAACACAAGTCACACTTTACATTGCTGCCATTAGACAAAGAGGTTGCCTCTTAAAGAAAATCAATTGTCACCACCCAATCCTCCAACCTAGGTTGCGTTTCACACTCCTCCTTGATGAGTTCCAATAGAATGAAACCTAGGTCGGGGGATTGAGCGGTGACAATCAATTTTCTTCAAGAGGCAGCTATTACCTCTTTGTCCAATGGCAGCAATGTAAAGTATGAACTGTGTTCTTTTCATTGTGAAAGCCATATTGTGTTCGTCCCTTTTATATGTTTCTACCCACCTTTCCTATACCTTCTTCCAAATATAATACTATTACTTCATAAAGCGAAAAGAGGTTTTCCTTATAGAGATATATTCTCTAGTCTTCTTTTCACATAAGCATTAACAATATTTTTACTATGTTTCTACATAATTTATATGTACTTAGCTTCAGTTTTTATGTCATTATTTTTTTATTTTTTATGTGTATCATTCGATTAGCTTCTATTTTAATTGTAAGTATTAGTTAAATGTAAGATAAGGTTTTTGTCTCATTAAAATCGATTATTATTGCTATTTAACAATTAAATCCACTAAATGGTGATATTAAGGGGTGGCGGAGGGGAAGTGTGCATCCTTTTGTACAGAACCACCCCAACAATCCTAATAGGAGGTCAATGGAACCTTTAAAATGAAGATAGTCGTGGAGAAGATGATAGCTATGTCGGAAAATTGCCGTATTTATTATAATTAAATTGCATTAACATAAAATGAATTATAATGTGGAAACATTTGTCTAAGAAATAAATAATTGAAAATGCAAGCAACTTAATAAACATATTAAAATGATCTTAACTTTATCTAACCCTCTGTGAAAGAGTGTTTTTTCCCCTCCCTATCCTGGTGCTTTCTTAAAAATATTATATAGTTTATAAATGCCAAAATTTCAAAATTACATATAAAAAAATTGTAAAAATATTTTAGGTTATCCTGGGTTTGAGTAGAGGTGTGAATATTATAAATATTAACAATAGTGCCTAGTGATTTAAAAAAAATTTATATAGAAACAGAGTAAATATGTTAGGTGATTGACCCTGTGTTAAGTATATCAAACAAAGCCACTAACCTAAGAAAGTGAGTCGGTCGCTGACCAACATGCAAGTGCCCATGTTATGCAAGAGGTCTGAAGATTGGAAAGTTGAGTCACGGCAATACATCTGTAGAAACTTGTCGGCCAAGAAGCCTGCCATGCTCGAGTCCCGGGAACGAAACGTCCAGGTCAGGGCATTCCCCCACCGCTGACGCTGGTATGATTTCATAGCCATTAGCTTGCATGTTGCCAACACTGGAACATAAAAAGTACTTGACATTTTTACACCTTGCTTAGCTGTGGACATGGCAGTTATGGGACTCTTGTTAAAAATCCTAGTGGTTGATACCGACTCCTTTATCCTCTCGCCCATAATGTGAGACTAAAAATCTTTATTTTCCACCACCAACACCACCCCTTCCCCGTGTATATTACTACCTGTCGGTGCTAGCCGAATTTAACTTCATTAGGGAAATAGGAATTAAGAAGCTAGAACTTTAAAGGAAATGTACTCAAGGCACAAACACCCTATGTATATACAACCAGCAGGGATTTGAACCTCATCCTTATCATAGCAAGCCAAAATAAACAAACTTGGATGTTTAGATGTACCCACCAATGCGGTAAAAACACTTAAGAGATGAAGCTGTAGATTAGGCTTTACTCAAAATTTTAATTTCGGTCATTATTAATCACATGGCTTTTAGTCTCTCAAATGAGTCTCTGAATATCGCTTTACTCCTGTTTTTTCTTTTATTAAGTTGAGTTAAATGTTTAGTATAATGACCATGACTATAAGCAACCCAAATTTTACCTTCAAAAATAAAATTCAATTATTATATAGCATACGTATCATAAGAGGTTAAATTTCCTACATTGGTATAATTTTTTAATTTATTTTTTCTATAGGGCCTATTACATTAAGGGTAAATTAATGATAAGCAATTTGGGTGTTAGGTTTGTCTTATAATTATTTTTTTTGTTAAATCCTTATCAAGAACCATAATGACTCCAAACATAATAATTCATATTGAAAATTTGAAAAAAGAAAAGTCATTAGTTTCTAAATTTTTATTTGAGGATTCAAATTCTGACACCTTAGCTCAATCGGTAGCCTGTTTGTCTACCGTGTTAAGGGCTACAGGTTAGATTTCTGGCATGGCCGAAAAATTTATCATTGGTGAAATGTGAGTTTACCCTTTCACAGTGATAAATTAACAACCGGGGACTGGGTGTTGAGACTGTCTAGATTTAAGTTAAGTTATAAGGCAAATGAAGCTACGACAGGCCCAGCAAGCCGATAGTGGAAAATGTATTACTTGAATAAAAATCTGACCCAGACCATAGGTTGAAAAGAGTGGTGGATGTAAATTAAGGATACAAGAGGTTTCGAGGATCCTAGAGGCCGATTACTACTTAATATTCTTGATGGTGGTCTCAGATGAGTAAAATGAAGTCGACAAATGTATATTTAAATATAGCATTATAACTATGTCCAAAAAAAACTAAAAACAAGAGTTAACATCTAACCAATAATATGTTGGTCGATTACTGACCGACATCATTCATATTCCTGTCTCGTGCCACCTGTACAATCTTAAGTGCCCGTGCTTCAGTGTCAAGGGTGAGACAGGGCAATATCCGCTCCAAGCAAGCCCTTCCCTTTGTAGGGCAGTGGTCCAGGTAGCTAGCCCCAACCTGCCACAATGAGCGATGACCCATCAGCAGTGAACCATACTCTAAAAGCAGATGCTCATGGAGCCTGGGAGCCACACTGCAAACACAAGATTCACACAGCATGGGTTATTAATCTTTTGACTACACTGAGTTCAAATGTCAGAATGGTTTATAGTTCATTGGAATCAGATATTCAAAGTTGCTATGCTCTAGAAATTTGATATATTTATCCACCAGGGGTCTGTGAACTTGAGGTGTTTTCTACTGAATCTTAAATATGTAAAATATATATACAAATAAATTATTGATTTTTAATAAATTTGTGATAATAAGTAGACTATAACTAAACAAAATAATGATATACTTTGGTATTATTTAAGTAAAACACTTCATTCTCTTTCCATCTAGAGCAAAGCTATTTACCTACTGCTCATCTCTCTTCCTCCTATTAGAGAAATACACCCATTAGTGCATAAAGTTTTTACAACTTTTTTTAATTAGTATTGAAAATTAGTCAATTACCACTCAAATAATCAGGAAACTATACAAATATAATGGGTGTATTTCTCTAATAGGAGGAAGGGAGATGAGCAGTAAGTAAATAGCTTTACTCTAGATGGATGGAGATATATATATATAAAATTTGGTATGTGAGTGTCATGTATTGCGCAATAGTCTATAATATGTAACATGTTAGAAACTCACCGAAACTTACTGCGAGAGGTTGGCGAGATTGGTTGTTGCGAAGGAGAGACAGGACAGTCAGCACGTGGAATGGCGACGTGCGGACATGGATGAGAGGTGTGAGAGCGAGGGTCATGTAAAAGGGCGGTGTTTGTGCAATATGTGCGTAGCACATGTTATGTTGGTTAACAAGTGTATGATAATTAGGCCATGTGAGATATAACAAATCAGAAGTGGGATGAAGACAAAATATATAAATTTCTGTGTTTAATGCGTAATAAAATAAGACTTGAAAACATGGGTACACTGTGGTCACCATCTTGCTAGCGTGGAAAACATTTACACAATATATATATATCTTGAATTACGAGTGTTTGAAAACAAACTAATTGTGATCTAATTTCCAATAGCCCTTCAAAAATAAAATATATCCAAAATGCAACAGCAAGACCAAAACAATTTGGAGGAAGGAGCTATAAGCCATGAGGAGGTAGTGGCGGAACATCAGACAAACTTGGTTATGTCCATGCAGGATGTTTTGAACCTAATTTTGGAAAGCAACCACCATCGAGATCAAACTCTTTTTGAAATGATGAGATCGCAGTAACATCAAATACCAGAACCAACTTATAATATAATGCCTGTCTTAGCAAAAACCATCCCCAACTTTGATGATGAGTCATCAGGAATGAACGCGTCTGAGTGGCTACAGATAATCAACACCACGGCAGAACGCCATAAATGGTAGAATCCTTTCAAGTTAGAGTCTGCTAGGACTCACCTCATAGGTGCAGCTCAACATTGGTATCGGTCCCGTCTATCAGAAATAGTAAGTTAGGACCAATTTGAATGTCAATTTTGATGGACCTTTGTGGGAACTTTAAGCTCCCCAGAAAAATATGATCAAATGAAGAACCATGTGCAAGGGTAAAATGAAAACACACATTTTTATTTTTATGATAAAGTGTGGTTATGTTAGGCCATGGGATTAGAGTTCACAGACACTAAGAAACACCTTATAATTGGCCTGTGGCCACATGAATTAAGTACTCTCGTCATGAGCAAAAACCATTATGACCTGGATGACCTTTTTCATGACATAAGGGATTTTGAAGAAGTGAATGCACAGCAATCAAAACGTGCTGCAGATCGTCCTGGGAAACAGGTTTTGTGGAGATCAGATGAGCAACCTAGGCTAGGCCTACAAACCGGAAGTGACATGAGCAGCTCACAAGAGATTAGTCAAGCAAGAGGCCGAACATCTCAAAATTAAATAAAGCATGAGCGACCAGATTCAGCGTATTATTAAATTGAAAAACAGGAACCACGTTGTTTTAATTATCAAAAATATGGACACATTTCTCGAAACTTCTCAGAGACAAGAGAACCAATAAAATGTTTAGCTTGTGGCCAAGAGGGCCATACCAGGCGTTTCTGAACTAACCGAAACAGGCAAGCAGAAGAACATATTCAAATCACTAGCATGGAGAGGAACATAACTGCAGATTTGGAGAAATACCTGAAGGAAGTTAAGATAGGTCCTGTATCATTTATGTCGTTAATAGACACAGGCAGTTTATGTTGCACAATACAAGCCACAGCAGCTATCAAGTCTGAGTAGCCAATTCAACCTTGTAAAAGTTTGCATGGGTTCGGAGACACAGAAAATGTAATCACTTCATTGGGAAGAATAGTTTCTGATATTTTTATGGATAGTGCAGTTGGAGGTGATGTGGAGATGCTGGTTGTCTTACACAAAATACCCTCATGGACCCATAGTGGGCCCCCGCAAGAAAAAAAGACCCCACCCTCCCCAAATATTATGTATAATTGTATATTATAAAAAATTCTTTTGAGATTTATTTTTGGAATTCTTTTATAATACATAATAGAATAGGTAGGTTGAATTTAGAGGAAGTGAACCCACATTTTCATGGAGAGATAATAGTGTAAACCCAGTGAGGAAAAACCACTTTAAGTGCATTACTATACAGCCATAAATGTTGATAAAATTGTTGTTGAAAAGTTTCAATATAATGTAAAAAAGACTCAATCTGAATTAAATAAAGCAATATTAATATATATTATAAACAAATCTATAATCAATTATCAATATTAACACTTATAGAGGCTAAACAAACATTGATCTCTGTGAAACTGTCTACAATTTTCTCCAGGGACAAGCTACAGGCAGTATCTCAACAGAAAACATAGCTAATCCCTGCAGCCTTTCTTGATTCATGTATTTCTTAAATAATTTTTAATAAAGTTTTGAAAATGACCTTTCAGCTGTTTCTATTGATTTTACAGAAAAATATGTAGACATTTTTTGTGCAGCATAAATTATGCGCGATAAAATGGCTATTGAGTAATTTTGAATTGAATAATGAAATTATTACGAAACAAAAATATACTTAAAAGATAACGCTTTCATCTCTTACCAAATTAATTTTGGGCGGGTGGGCCTGCAGCATTTTGCCACTACCTTATAGTTATACCACTGAACTTGTAACTATCAAGAATTTCAAACTCTATTAACCAATTTTTTATTATTTATATTCAATAATAAAATATAACTTTATACGTTTAAACATATATTAATATGTCTACCATGCACTATGATGGCCTCATGGAACACGCTCCTCTTACAGTAGACTAAACTGCTGATGATGGGGCAATCGAGGTTCGAATTTTGGTCGAGTGTAATAAGGTTGGTTTTTCCAAACTGGTTTTCCACGCTCCCTCCCCACAAATGCGGGTACACTTCCTGTGAATATAACCTTCCTGATCCCTAAAACCATTAGCGTAATTGTTGAAAAACAAAATCATTTGACAAAAATTTGAATCTGACCATTTTCCTCAGGAACTTTATATCCTACTAGCCTTCATTACCTCTACTACAAAAATTATAAACACTTACTCGAAAAATAAGTATTTAAAATTACAGCAAAACATATATAAATATTTTGCAAGAAAAGGTATTTCACCCAATTGTATGGAAAATATCTATTGAATTTGACCAAATTTGATAGGTTCACACACAAGTTTTACATTGAAGCATGATAATTTTATAATCTATGTCTCCCTTATCAATAACTTTTGTGTCAGGGGTCTTCATAATATCTACACATCACTGGCTATTTTATAATTTTAGCTACACACACAATATAATAATACATCAATTTTACAACTATATACAATCAAGGTCCTTCATCAAAACTTTTGCAATGAACACACTTAAAATTATATTTTTAATTTTTATTTTATTAAGGTCCTGTGCTACAAATTTCGGTTGAAGCCTGGCCGCATGAACTGAGGTGTTTTTCCTCATGATTGCTCATTCCCTCCAAGCAAATGTAGGAACACTTTCTATAAATTACCGTATTTACCCACCCTACTTCATTATTGTAAATTTAAGGATAACATTGAAGGTAATAAGAAGTGAAGAATTTCTAATATCACAAAAACAAAACAAAACAAAATGAAATGGAAATAATCTTTACAGTGCACTCTCTTATATGTGCTGATTAACATCCTCATCTTAGCATTTGTGTTCCCCCTCTCGTTCCTCTCTAAAGCTTACATTATTTCTATCTCTCTGACTTGGCTCGCTATGGCACCCGAGGGGTGCAAGAAAGTAAAAATGATATTTGTGATGAATTTATTTTGTTAAATATAAATAATAACTGTCAAAATGAAATATGGAACTGTGTTGATTTTATTAATTTTAAAAGAGTGGTGGTCAAGGCATGTTCACTAGTACCCCACTCCCATTTCATTATCCACCTTTACAATTGATAGAAAAATAGTTTCAAGACATTTATCTATTGTGACAAGTGTATTTCTTGTTAAAATTGCCAATAGTCCATAATGATTTAGATAGCCCTGTATTATCAATACCAAATTATTGACTCTGTTTACAGATCAGATTACCAAAGGGTTTGATTGGCACACCTAAGTGAACTAAGCTCGTTTGGGTTTTATGTCGATGTACTAATTAAGTTAATGTGTTAGAGAAGAGTAAGGTTGCTTTTAGATGACATATGCTCACATTTGCTTGGCAAACATTTAAGGAATATTAACCTCATAGCGCCCAACTAGGATCGAACACGGATCCCCGTCCTCGGCAGTCCAGTTTATTGTGAGAGTAGTGCCTTATATCATGCGGTCACCAAAGCAGGTCCTGTAATTTTATTAATTAGGTATTCTACGCACATGATTTGAAATTAATGGATGAATTCTAAATTACAGTATTAAAATTGTATTTTCCATGCAGAAACGACAATAGATTCATAACACCTATTTTTCTATCCAATTTACAAGAGCAGAACATTTATTTTTCTCTCGTCTGGTTGAGAGATAGTCATTTTTTATTTTATTTTCTTCGATCTCATTTTACAGAAACGACTTCCATTGCAAAACTCATCGTATTCACATAAATGATTTCATAAATGTACGTAGTTGAGTTGATATTTTTCCTGTGAACATCTGTGCATCACAGTGCAACGCTTGGCATCACTGCTTTGAGTTTTCAAAAGAGGCCCATCTTGTTCAACCTTACACCAAAAGGTCACACCATACAGCGCCACAACACTTTTTTAAATTAAAATAGAACTGTACCACTTTATTTTAGTTTAGAACGATATATATGTTGAAAAATGAAAGAATAATTCTCAATCATATTTACTAGGTTTATGCTTTGTCTGCAGATTAAAAAAAACACAATAATACAAGAAAATAAGATAATGTAAAAATCATTTAAACAAAGCTGCTTACAAATATTTAACTTTTAATTGGCATTAAATTATACTAAATGATAGAGAAATATGTTTATTGTAATATAATGAAAACAGTTTTAGCCTATGTATTCCTACATTTCAATGACGACCCCAGTTTGTTTTATGCGATGTTCTTTAAATTATATTTTAAAGCTTAAATGTGAATAGGCTGGGTAGATATGAATAAAACATAAACCAAAGTGAATTGATCTTTACAGTAGTAAAAATCTGATTCAAATATGTATAATAGTTTTCTTAGTAATCGGGTACAGAGAAATCATCTTAGAAACCTTACACTTTAGCTTTGTTGTGTTTTGAACATCGACTTGTTCTCCTGAATGACAAATTTTCAGTTTGTAGCAAATGTCACTAAGCTGTTGTCATACCAGTGTACCAGCATAATATTTTTCTTATGTATGAAAGTCAAATGCTTCTATCCCTTAATTGTGTGGCTCGTTTTATTTTTCAGTGGACATAGATTGGTTCTATCTGCTCAAATTGTGCCTATAGCACACATTCCAATCTCAGAAAGGTGTTTTGTCAATAGTACCGATGTTAATTAATTATCAATATAATCTTTGTGTCCACTATGACTAGGGACATCAGATTTTCCAAGTAAGTGCATTACAACATCACTTCAAAGACCAAACTTACTTTATCTATTCATCATAAAGATATAAATAGATAAAGTAAGCTTGGTATAGATATCAAACGCAACCATATATCCACTTTAAGAACCAAATCATATTGGTTTTCCCTTTAGAATTGCTCAGCATAATGCTTGCCGAAATTCGATATTATACTTTTATCGAATGAAGGGTATTCATCCATACCACTAAGCATTTTGAAAGCAAAACTTAAATATTCCAGATAAGGTCTGAGTTTGTATAATCTATTAATCTGGTTATATATAATAAATGTAAATGTAAAAAACTGAGGATTTACTCTAATCAATTGCATCAAATACTTTGACATAAGGAAGGATAGAGGATGATGACTTTGACATAGTAATTTTGGGACATCATCTTCGCTGGACCAATACTTTCGTTTGTTTAGATATTTGGCATAACCAGATATTAGAAGGCCATAAAAAAAACCTCCATATGTTCGTCTTTGGTAAGATTTCAGCTCACATTTTTGTGAAGCTTAAAGATTGCTTTGATTACAAATTAATTCAAGTAATTCATCACAGATGGTGACTTACACTCCCTAGCTTAGTCTGAACATGGCATAGGCTCACAATTCATGTCTATTGTAAATACAAGCTCTGCAATTTTCCAATAATTTATGCAAGCATTTTTTTGATTTCCCAGGAAGCTTTCTTTTTCTTTTAACAATTTTTTTGTTTCTGTAATGGCCTCATGTTCATCATCTAATTTATCAATCAGCATCCATTTAGCTTCATCCTCAGGAGAAGCAGCATACACCAGCCTCTGCATTCCACCATCAATATTGTGATCCAAATTGTTTTTTGTAGCTGTGTAATATATGTTATAATTTTCTAATTCCTAGAAGCCTATCTTATTACAAATAAAAAAAGCATCACTATTTAAATTTTAAAACTTATTAGTCATAAAAATATGTGATGGTGATGGGGTGGGGTGAAAAGTGTATGATATACTTTTTTTTAGTCGGGAATTTTATAAAATAATCAGGAAATAGCCGAGAATTTCATTGCTCAAGTTGAGTAGACATGAATAAATTGGAGATTATATAACAGAAAGAAGAACACATTTCACACATTAGTGTTTTTTTTTAGGTTGTCCACCATAATTAATCCTATGCATGTTAGCTTGTCAGAAATTAGTGATGTAGTTTTGGCAACGATATCGATAGTCTAGCGAATTAAGATTAAAAATCTAACGGTTTTTTGCTTCATTTTTATTAACTACATCAATTTTTGCTATATTTTTATTAAACTTTTCTTATTAAAAGAGCTAAATAAATCATTTAAAATTGAAAAGCGACAAGAATATAATTACAGGAGTGCAGCCACTTTAATTCGATAGGAATACTGTAGCTTTCAATATACACGATGTGATATATCAATTAATGTTAAATATATAAATATATTACGGAAAATTGCCATCCCTAATCGACCTATTATATATCTATTTTTTGGTTAGAATCAATTCACATATTCTGACAGTCTCATTTAACTATTAATTTTGAATAAAAATGTATCAAAGTTTGTTTTTACCTTGTTACTGTCATAATGCCAGGTTGTATTATATTCGAGACCAATTATTTTTCATGTAGATCAGCTCAAAATGTTAGGGTCATATTATATTCGGGTCATTACGGTATATTTAGAATTTGCTGGCATTTATGTAAAATGGCAATTAAACTAATATGAGAGATAATCGATTATCCCCTATTTTGAATATTGTCGTTTTGTTCAGTAGCCAGTTTTATTGAGATATAAGAATCAAAGTAGCAAGAATCGTAATATTAAGACCGATTCTTGATTATTTCAATACCTGTAAGAATTGAGATTATCGATTTTGACAGCCCTACTTTGTTTACATACAAATGGCATCACTAGTATATTCGTATTTTAAAATATTTTAAATTGCACAACATGTGAATATCATGTGTGTTGTAGTTATCTACATAAATGAATGTAGATATACTAACAAAATGAATACCACTAAGTATGGCAAGGAATAAACTGTTACTGTTGTCTGGGTGCATAGCATCTGATAAATCAGAAGCCATACATAGTTTGCACTCTTGTGGGTGACGCCAACATATTTTTTCCAGTTTGATTGTATAAAAAGAAATTAACATAAAAAAAGAAGTAAATACTTATTACAAAAAAAATATGGCTTACTCTCAGTGTGTAACAACAAAATTGAAGTTCATCATTTTCACTGATGCAAAAAAAAAAGTTAATTCAACTGCCAGTTTCACAATAATGTCTCTCTTCTGAAACCCTCTTGTTAACATTAGCATCAACACATAATGATAAAACTTGAAATTTCCCTCACATTTTATTTTTTTCTCTTGTGTCAAATTTATGGGATGCCTTGCACTAATGGGTTGAGTTAGAGTATTTTATGATATTCATAGTACAATTTTCAATAAGGTGTACTGATACAGGCTTTCATGAAGCTATTTATGTCATACCAGCCCTGCAAAGAGCGATGCCTTTTTATACCTTCTTTATCTCTGTCTTATACCCTCCTCCTATCAACAATCAGTTTTCTCAGTTCTTGACCTTAGCAAAATTCCAATGGCAAAATGTCTGCACTAACCTTTTTTATGGGTTCTTTCTCTCTTTATATCCCTTCCTCAACCCAAATGCATATTTGACAAAACATCCAGACAAGTGGAGATAAGAGTAAACGATGAGTCATGGTCCCCATGAACCCAAATTTATATTAAAAGCTTAGCTCGAGTACCTATTAAAATATTTAGTAAGGCTCGAACATTTTGTAATTCTAGTACTCGCAGATCCCTAGTTTTCACACCAATATTTACATATTATATGCTACTAAACTAATGTTATTGTAGTTTTTATTATTTTACACCAGTATTACTTATGTTTTTTTATAAATACCAAGGGTGAGTTGTCAAAGACTTTGAATACTGAAATATATTCAAGAGTCAAGGACTTATCTATAATTTAAAATTTGCAAAATAAAAATGCAATTTTGAATTGAATTTTTTTCTAAGCTATTATGATCATTTTTAGTGGTTTAGCCTTGAAAAATTATAGGACAAATCTAACAGCCAATTAGAGATTTGCAGGTTAAATAAATGTGCGATTTCAACACAACAAAATTATAAAATCTTTCTTGCTGGTGTATTATATTTGAAATAAGGTATAGGAAAGGTGGATAAAAACATATAAAAGGGACCAACACAATATGGGTTTTTACAATGAAAAGAAGAGCACAATTCACAACGCTGCAATAGGATTTAATATTTAGCACCGCGTCTTACTACCCGTTCGGGTTATACGCTTTAAGTACTAATTACTCTAATGGATTAGGAATTGGACACCCGACCGAGATTCGAACCTCGATCTCCCCGTCCTCAGCAGTCGAGCTCAACAAGACAAGCGCGTTAGCCAACTACGCCAGCGAGGCGGGTCACCGCCATTGGACAAAGAGGTAATGGTTGGTTGTAAATTGTGACCTTTGTCCAATGGCAGCATTATAAATTGTGAACTGTGTTCTTCTTTTCATTGTAAAAGTCATATTGAGTTTGTACCTTTTATATGTTTCTATCCACCTTCCCTATACCTTCTTTAAAATATAATACAATTACCTCATAAGCGAAAAGGTGTTTTCCTCATAGCTATATCTCTTGATGGTGTGTTATTATGGACAATGTAACCAGGATATTTCAATAATGGATATAAAAGACAACTTACTTAACTTGCTGACTATCCAAGATGTTCAAACAGCCACAATGATACAAAAGATTGGTCAGATGAACCGCAAACCAACCTTTCTCCATAGTTGTGGAAATCAACTTAATAACCTGAAATTGTTAAGTTATTATTAATTTACACTTCTAAAACAAGATTATGATTAGCAACATGTAACCAAAAGTAGTGCAACACTTGAGGCTGCTTGTTACCAATCAGTAACATAGGAAATTTTAAAAGAAGTGATGGTTGTCTCTTAAAAAAACTTTGTAATTACAACCTAAACTTTAGGTTTTGCATAGCAACAGGTCCTTCGAATTGTAATATGATGAATATGGTGTAACGGGTAAATACTGCTTCTGTTTATTTAAGTGTAGCAGTTGAGCTGTCATATATATGTGGTGTTTATTATTATTAGCACCGCGTCTTACTACCCGTTCGGGTTATACGCATATATGTGATGTTCCCTGGGGACCTTGAAGTGGGATGATGGTGACTGTATGTTTAACTAAAGATAGAAATGAACTGTATTGATAAATCCATAATTACCAGGAGGGGAGGTTCTCCCTGCTTCATCTAATTGGTAGTGAGGAGAGTCATAATCCTGTTTTCCCTCCTGTTAGAATCGGGGAATATGAATGTTGGTAGAGTAGAGTAGAGCTGTTGTCAGGATTACGACACTGTTAAAGTTGTGAAATTTGTGCTTTCTGGTAGATCTTTCCTCCCGTTTGTAAGGATGGTAGGTTATGGCATTGGCGACATTCCTTTTAGGTTGCATTCGATTAGGTCAATGAAGGGCATTTGATTAGGAGTCCCTTTTGCTACCAAATCCATTGTTATGTGTGGAATTTTAACCTTTTGATGAACCAACATACAATGTGGTCCAATTCTCCTTTTTATAAATGTTATAGAAATACACCATTTGATAGAACTACATTTGTGAAAAAAAAAATTCTAGTAAAATTGGTAGGCTTTTTTGTTCCTGCTCATAGATATTCTCGTGTGCTGATATAATAATTTGGTTCAGAAACTTCACGTTAAATACCTATAATAATAATACATGTAAAAAACTGCTACTATATCAATAGAGAGACTACACATCCATCCTTATTTCTTGCACCTTCCATATATAACAAAACATGGCTCAAAAGTCAACAATTTTTCTCCAGTTTGGCATTTTACTCTATTTCCACAAGTGCTTTTGTTTGTTTCAGCTACAGGTTTACTAAGTATGTTATGGCCTACACTTGAGTAGCAGGGTTGCCACTTAGAGGCCCTCACATAAACCTACTTTTGGTTGTAACCTACCTTAACTGAGGCTACGTGGTGCTGACGACGACTTAGCTTTTAACCCCAACCAGTCTTCTGTCTCTCATCTGCACTTGACTTGGCTTCCGTTGGGACTTACCCCTACCTTCGCAAGGTTACTCCTTGAAGGCCCTGAGGTATCCCACTTGGCAGTGAGATCAGGATTGACTAAGAGAGGCTAAGCAGAACCCATTAGGTAGGCTCCTTGTATTGTGCGTCCCTACCCCGTTACTACTCCCATTAGTAATGGTATTTATGGATGTGGAGAAGGCATATGATAGTGTAAATATAAATAGAGTTTGGAAAGCAATGGAGTGGGAAGAGGAGTTGTAATGAGAGTGAAGAGCATGTATGAAGATAACATGAGTTGTGTTAAGATGGAGAAAGGGTGTGCAGAGTTGTTTCAAATAAAAAATGGTCATGAATAAAGTGTCAGAGAACTCGGGAGGGAAGAATTAAAGCTATGTTATTTGATGATGACTAGAGAGTATGGGAAAGTAAGGAAGAGGAATGAAATGAGGAAGTGAGAAGTGGAAGAGAGTTGTATTAAACTTATCATATTGTAGTGTGAATCCATGGTAATGACAAGGAATAGGATAAGGCAGTGTTTTTCAAACTGCATGTCACAACAAGCTATATGGGGTGTTGTGAACTGACAGACAAAAATATTTATTTAGTTATTTATCAATTTTCAAATATTAACTTTCATAACATGAGGTGGGATTGCATCATTCAGTTAGTCTTCGCATCGTAGCGTTGTCTAGATCAACTGGTGTACAAGCATTGACTCTTCTCACCGACCATTTCATAAACATAGCCTTAGTAATATTTGTGTCATGACATAGAACAGAATGGCAGGGTGGCTGTTTCTGTGTTTATGATTAAGTTTACTATTGTGTGTAAGCATATATTTGGCCTGTGTTTATGATTAAGTTTACTATTGTGTGTAAGCACATGTTTGGCCATTTTTAACTCCTCCCCCCAACTCTTGTAAGCAAAAATAAGCAAATGCTTGACCCCCTCCCCTGTTTATTGCTTACGTAAGATTTATAGACTTTTTTTTATTTGTTCACAGAAATAATCATTCTTTTTTTAATGCAATTTTGCTTACCAAATAGTAAGTGATGGTAAAAAAATTAAAAATTCATGCAATTTATAAATTGTTGGTAGTTATTAACACATAGAGGTGTAAATTAATATTTGGAACTAATTGACAATTAACATTGGTATAAAATGAATATAAATCTATTGAACCGATAAAATTTAAACAAGTTATAACATTATAAAAGTTTCAAATTTTAATTTACTTTTAGTTGAAGTTATATTAAAAAACAGTATTATTAGTGAATACATGATTATATTTATAAAAAAACAACCTTAAACTCCGTTTAATCCAATGACCAAGGGCCTTGAATCCACGTCTCACACTTTCAAATATCATGTTTCTATTTGGGGGGGGCTAGGTAATTCAAACTTTGGCTTATTTCTATATACTTCTCCACTTCTTCCTTGTTTAGCCACTCAGCATCTTCATTGCTGACCGAATGTGCCCGAAGTCCAAGTGGCTTGCGATGTGCCCTCCCTCAATTTTAACCGTCTTTCTCTGTCTTACGTAAGCATTGTTCAGACCATGCCACTCCCTTGTCAGCAAAAATAAGCAAAGCTCGAACCCTTTAACCCCCTAAGGTGCTTACATTATATTTGAATGCCCCTTAATTGTGGGATAGTTATGTTTAATATTGTGAGTAATTGTGTTATTTATGTGTTGAATATTTTTTCTTGCAATGCTAATGTCAAAATTTAAATTTTTAAACGTAAAAAAAAAGATGAGTTGTATTATATTATAAGACAAAATTTTGTACAACCCTAGACATATAATATATTAAAGAAAGTATATATGGAATAGTTAGAAACTTAATTCAGTTTTATTTTTCTGAAAATAAATAATGGAGCCTTGAAACCCTACCTTTTGCAGATCTGCCTCTAGAAGTGCGAGAATGATGACATCTGTGGTGTTGAGTTTGTCCAGCCCTCTAAAGAGCGCAATACACTGGTGGGCATGGAAGGTCAGGTCAAACGACTTAACCGTTGGCTCTGTGTACAGAAGCCAGGCAGCCATGTACTGATACCAGGTCTCACATTGGCCCTTAACTTCGCTGAATGCTTCTTTGTCACCACACAATAACTATAGAAAAGACCAACACACATTTCAAAGTAATTTGGAATTACTAGGTTTGGAATCAACTAGCAGGCATAACAAAGTGCTTTAAGTTTAACTTTAAATTTCTCTAAAAGTAATGCATTTGCACTATTCATACATCTAAAAAAAAGACATGTTTAAGTCAAAATTTGATGCAAAAGTAATTCAAAATTTGGGAATAATGTGAACTTTAACCTAAAATATGATTGAATTTAAAAATTAGCATTTGCAGATGTTATAAGAGCTGTTAGATTTAAAAAAATCTTTTAGTTGTAAAAATCCCAGAGTTAACTGTAATATTATAAAGGAACTATTAAACATAGAAGATGATGATGATGATATTGTTTCAGACCTTAAATCAAAACAAATAGCATTACAACATCAATTCTATGAATCATGCATACCTAAAACTAGCTTCTTAAGTGGGAACTTGCTTACCAATATATAGCCAAATTTAGGCACCCCCTGGTCTTAGATAGTCTTTTCTCCTTTTCTTCCAAGCAAGCCTACTCACACCACTCAGTAATTTTTATATTTATTTATATGATATTAACAGATAATTTAATCTAATAATCAGATAATAAAATATAATATAAATACAACATTCTATTAATCTACCAAGGGTAAAGACATAAGTTTGAACAGAAAATTGAAGAATTTACGCCTTAACATTTTTTATTTGAGTTTTTTAAAATGTTATTTATAATTTAAAAACCAATATTTCAATTTTTTTAACTTTATATTTTTTCAAAAATATTTATTATTTATAAAAATGAATGTAATTCTTATTTTAAGAAAATGAGTTGTTTTCATATATTTTTAAAATCTCACATTTTAAAGATGTGGCTTTATATTTTATGTTTGTTTTTATTGGTGACACTTTACATACACTATTTTACTTTTAAAATAAACCCATATTAAATATTTTTTAACATTTTAAAACTATGAATATTTTCGAACTAGACTCAAACTTGCAGGCTTTTTGAAATACTCAGCTCAAGTTTGACTCAAATGAAAAAACCGAAGTTCACTGACCCCTACCAGATATACATTTTAAACAAAATCTTCAGAGCCCTTTTCAAAATATTTAAATCTTTCTACAATTACTCATCAATAAACTACCCTCCAACAAATTTTTACCCAAAAACCAAGTAAACAATATTATTTGGGAGCTCAAATACTTCCTAAATATCCATTTCAAAGAAAATAATCAAAGCAATTTTCAAAAAATTTGACCCGCCTCGGTGGCGTAGTTGGCTAACGCGCTAGTCGTGTTGAGCTCGACCGCCGAGGACGGGGAGATCGAGGTTCGAATCTCGGTCAGGTGAAATGTAGGTGGTTTTTCCTAAATGGTTTTCCGCTCTCCCTCCACGCAAATGCGGGGTCACTTCCTCTAATTCAACCTTCCCAATTCCTAATCCATCAGAGTAATTAGTACTTCGAGCGTATAACCCGAACGGGTAGTAAGACGCGGTGCTAAATATTATATTATTCAAAAAATTTGGATTTCAAAAATTTACTCA
Source organism: Timema poppense (assembly GCA_902141375.1). Classification (NCBI taxonomy): domain Eukaryota; kingdom Metazoa; phylum Arthropoda; class Insecta; order Phasmatodea; family Timematidae; genus Timema; species Timema poppense. The sequence goes on from CABFOV010002658.1 coordinate 36,407, forward strand.
TTATCAAATTACACTTGAATTAAGAACTAGGGGCAAAATAAAAAGTTGGATCTAAAAAAAATCACTCATTATTACATTACATATAATTAAAAACTAGGCTCAAAATAAAATTCCTGAGTTATAGTCATATTACTCTAAATATAAAATGTGAACAAAATCCATCAATCTATTTCATATCTGTGGCCAGGTACAGACAGATAAGGAGACAGATTTATAAAATCTACTTTATTGGGTTGGGAGGGGGGCAAAAACATAAAAAATCATCATCATCATCCCAAGGTCAAAAATTTTCATAGTATGGATTGAATAAATAATACATTTTTGGGGTGTCATATGTCTTCCATATAACACCTCAAAAATTCACAAACTTTCCAATAGTATGGTTTAAATAAATCATCTTTATTACAAATAAGACCTGAATATGGTGTAACATCACTGAAATATGTCGTCGTCATAGAACACTAAAACTTATATAAAATAAGGCGAAGGGAATAAAAATAATAACCAAGAAGATATAATCTTAGCATTTACTACCCCTTACTAAATAAATATGAACATTATTAAAATACCTTCATAATGAGTTGTAAAGGTTTCCTTGCGGAAAACATTCCCGATTGAATCTTTCCGGAACATTCTCGCTGCCAGCCTTTCCATCTTGAGATGAATTCTGTTGATGTCAGGCGGCCATAAACCTACAATTATAACCATGCTACGTATGTAAGAAACCAAACGCTTGTACAATTAATTGTAAAAAAAATTAATTTAGTGATAAAACCAAATTATTTTGTAGATTATATTTTTAAAGATATAGTTGGAGTTCAATTATTACCGTCAAAACGTTCATGTTTGTTTACATTTGTAGTTCACTATAACGCTGACAGATGTCTCATGAATTTAGTCTTAAAAAGCTTTTTCAAATAATAAACCGTTAGTGATGCTCCAGCCAAACGCTGTACCGGTCGTGCTATAAATTATGTTAACAATAGTTTATACATATTGTGTATTTCGATCACTACTCTGCCCAACAAATATCTTAGCCAATTTCATTTTTAGGTTACTAGAGGATGATAAAGTAAAAAAAAGCAAGAACATTTTTTGTTGCAAAACATAAATTGTTTTGAATACATTTTGTTTAGTACTAGAATTAGCAGCCTGAAAGTCACTATATGACAAATTGAAGTTTGGAACATTTTCTCATTGTAAAAGCAAATCAAAGAATAGTTGTGAATTAAAACCTACATTTTAGTAATCAAAAATAGAGTGCCAATTATTTGTAACATATATTAAGAGTATTTTTTGTCAGGGTGTGCAATTTTTTATTGAATCGAATAGCAAAATTTCAAATACATACAGAATAATACAATTTTGAATTGTTAATTTGATTTGATTTTTTATGAAAATTACTTTTGTAAATGTTATATATTTAATTAATGAATGGCAGATTGCAAAAAATATAAAAAAACAAAGTTAAAAACCTCTTGAATGTGTCTAGGTTTGAAACCACAAAATGTTATCTAAATGTGAAACCTCTTAAAGGTTCTCTTGGTTTGAAACCCTCAAATTAATATTCTTTAGGTTTGAAAACCTCTTAAATGTTCTCTAGGAAATGTTTAAGAGTGTCAAACTAACCATATTTTTAAGGGATTTCAAACCTAGGGACTATTTCAGGGATTTCCAACCTCAAGAACATTTAAGGTATTTCAAACCTTGAGAAAACTAAAGGTGTTTTAAATCTAAAACATTTAAGGGGTATCGAATTCAGATAGCCTTTAAAGATTTCAAACCAAAAGAACCTTTAAGGGGTTTCAAACCTAGAGTACATTTACTGTAATGACCCGAAAATAGACCGTACTTTTTTCCCAAAAACATGATTTATAAAACTCTAGTGTGGTTTATAATCACACCCATAGATAATATATAATAAATGTTTTACCTTTGAGGACTGCATATAGTGTTATATTAACTTATATTGAAATAGTTTAAAGTCTTTACAAAATATGGTGCTCTTTTAAAACTAAATGGATCTTGAACTTGGAACAGAATGTAACTTGTATGAATTTGTGGCACATACACAAAGAGAAAAATATGAATACAAAGAAAGTAATAAAGGAGAGTAGAAACTAAATGAGATTAAAAGAAGGAGAAAGAATGTGGAATGATTTTGAAAGAAATAAGCTGTTCTGGAAGTGAGTAAAGAGAACCAAACAAGGAGTGCAAGGAAAGACCTATGAAATCCAGAATGAAAGTGATAAGATGATATGGGATGAAAACCGTATAAAGTTTGATTCACACTGATAGGACTGTGCTCAGGCCGTGTTGGGACTGTGTCATGTCGCTACCATTCACATTGATAGGACTGTGCATAGACCGTGCTGGGACTGTGTTGTGTCGTGTCATTACCATTCACACTAATAGGACTGTGCGCAGGCCGTGTTGGGACTGTGTACATGTCGTGTCTCTACCATTACACTGATAGGACTGTGCACAGATCACACTGGGACTGTGTTGTGTCGTGTCTCTACCATTACACTGATAGGACTGTGCGCAGGCCGTGTTGGGACTGTGTTGTGTCGTGTCTCTACCATTACACTGATAGGACTGTGCTCAGGCCGTGCTGGGACTGTGTCATGTCATGTCTCTACCATTACACTGATAGGACTGTGCTCAGATCACGCTGGGACTGTGTTGTGTCGTGTCTCTACCATTACACTGATAGGACTGTGCGGTTAGCGCTGTTTTGCTCATCGCCAGCAGTAGACATGGATCAAACAGAGGAAGATGTGATTGTTGCATGTGGTCTTTATCTTATTTCACTTGATAAAAACAGGAGTAAACGAAAAAAATACTGGGTTCATAATTTGTTTAAGGCAAGAGAAGAAGGAGAATTTCACACTATATTTGGGCGACTCAGAGATGACCATAAAAAGTTTCATAAATATTTTAGAATGAGTGTACCAAAGTTTGAAAACTTACAGAAACTTTTAAAAACAAAGCTAGAAAAAAATGGATACACAATTAAGACGTAGCATAACGTCAGAAGAAAGGCTTGCTTTAACATTAAGGTAGGCTTAGATTAAATGGAATATTATCTATAAAATTGAACTGACACACAATCATTGTAATTTATTTATATCCTATGTGTTGTTGTTTACTGCAATATTTTTGCTAAACATCAGCTCTTACACCATTTCTGCAATATATACAACAGTTAGCATAGCATATAATCATTTAGTTTTAATGGAAATTAGACACCAATAATAACCAGTATTTTATCTCTAAATATAAGGCTGAATTTATTTTTATGTGTGTCGAGAATTATAAGCCACTTATAGATGAGCTGGGAAACTGAGATTTGGCAATAAGGTAACAGGATTGCCCATATAATCAAGACAAATCTGAAAATGGGAAATCTCAAATTGATGCTCTAATCATTAAAGTTAAAAGACTAATAAGAATTTAATGGGACTACAGTGAAAAGGGGAGGGGGGCTATAGACATAGAAATTGTGTGTGTCGTAAAAAAGAAAGCCACTTCTAAATGATCTGAGAAACTATATTTGTCGTGAAGGTAGAGTGAATACCTCATATAACTATTTTAAAATATGTCTGTAACATTAGTTATATATTATAAAACACATCCCGTGCGAATAACGGATTGTTTAGATAGTAATTTTAATAAAACCCAGACAGTAAATGTATATGTGACACACATATAATTATTACTTTCAGGTACCTGGCTTCGGGCAGCTCACAAATATCCGTGAGCTTCAGTTATAGAGTTGCACCTTCAACTGTAAATTCAATAGTTATGTCAACATGTGAGGCCATTTGGGAAGAAATATCGCAAACGAAATTACCACAAGCTACAGAAGAAATGTGGGGAAAAAAGGCAGAAGAATTTTATTAAATATGGCAATTCCCCAATTGCATCAGAGCTATTGATGGGAAACATATTGAAATTCAAGCTCCAAAAAATAGTGGATCTCTTGTCTTTAACTATAAAAAACATTTTCTGTAGTGCTGTTAGCATTAGTCGATGCAAATTATAAATTTGTCATAATTAATGTTGGTGAATATGGTAATTCAAGTGATGGGGGACTTTTTTCAAAATTAAATTTAGGGAAATTTCTTGAAGCAAATTCGCTCAATATACCCAATCCAAATAATTTGCCTAACTGCGAAGATCCATTGCCCTATATAATAGTTGGGGATGAAGCATTTCCTCTGAAACGATATTTGCTTCGCCCTTATCCGGCCGGGAAGCTCTGCCCGAAGTGATGAGAGCAAAAGGATTTTTAACTACAGAGTGTCAAGAGCAAGCCGAGTTGTTGAGAATGCTTTTGGTATTCTAACGCAAAGATTTAGAATATTTTATGGTTGAATTTAACTATCTCCTGAAAACGCAGACAAAGTAATCATGGCTGTGTGTGTCTTGCAAAACTATCTTAGAAATTATATCACTGTAGTAGACTTTGAGACTGAAACCAATCTGGAGTTAAATAATTTAACAACATTTCATCGTTTGGGAGGAAACTTAAGTGAAGAAGCCTCAAGTGTTAGAGATAAATACCGTGAGTATTTTTCAAATGTTGGATCAGTCCCTTGGCAACTGGAAGTAGTAAGAAGAGGAAGAACAGCTGTTGACAACTAAAATGTTAATAATATTGTATGTAACTTTTATTATATTCATACAAATTGGTCAAGTCAACAAATCATGAATATTATATTTATTCTTAAAATTAAAAGACTAAATATGATGTTATTTTATACATAACATAAGCCCCTATCATTTTTTACAAATACATGGTAATGAATACATTTTAATGTTGTGTGTGATTTAGAAGTAAATAGTTGACAAATTACATGTAAAAGTTACACAAAATAACTCCTAAATATTTTCTTTACTAAACACGCAACAATTCAAATGAATGTAAGGAAACCAAATGAGTTTAAAATCATAAAAATGGGGTTGTTAAAAAAAGATGTTAGTGTATGTATAGCTAATAACCAAGAAATATATTTTTAAAAAAGCAATGGAAATAAATATTTAGCTAAAAAATTATAGGAAATATAGGACAAGTGGGAACCCTATCCATCTTAAGACTAGGACAGGCACAACATCCAGTCCTCGGCTGTTAATTTATCAATGTGAAAGGGTATACCCATATTTTCACCAATGCTAAGTTTTGGCCATGCCGGTGTAACATTACGTGGTATAATGTTACAACTGGACCCCGCCCAATACTAACGTAAATAGATGTATCGCATCAAAGCATACTACCTGCTCCAATATAAGTTCAACTCCATTAGGATCCCTACAATAGTATGTTTCTCTGTTGTAGTTCTTGTAGGCTAAGAAGACATAATAAATACGAGGCGGCACAATATATTTCATTACTCGATCCAATTCTAAGTATTAATTTGTTCATGTACTTACAATACTAATCTGCTCACAATAGAATCCTGCAAGGCTGGCCGGCACCTGGAATCCTATACTGGCGAGTGGGTCAAGGGAGATCCAGTGGGTCAACAAGCGTCCCGGCACTCCGACTGTACTAGCGTGAAATGAGCCAAGAACTATCAACTTCAACTAGACGACAATTATGTTTCCGAGCTCTGACGGATGCTAGAGGACCTTCCTTCAAAACATCGGCTGATTGGAGATATTCACGGATATTCCAATGGAGGGAGTGGAATCAACAATGGTCTACGTGTCTGTTTCAAGGCATCGTTGACGTCATCATGTGTGTATTTTTTGTACTCCCACCTTCCTTTCCAGAACAACGAAATCGCTATATAATGGCTGTGCAAGCTTGCCATACTTGACTATTCTACGATCAACGATCGACGACAGACCATTGTCATGGACCTAGACAATGGCTGGAGAAATACTTGTAAAATGTATCAAAATCGTCGCTTAGACGAGTGGAGTTATTAACTCTAACTTCTTGATCAACTATAGACTTTTTGCATATAATATTCAGTTTCAAAATCTAACGTATTTATAATTTAATCGTCAAATTATTTTAAATACCCTATCTTTAAATGTCGCCGCTCGGGCGCTGGACTTGTGCTTATGTATTTATTCTCGTAAATATCCTCAGTTACGTGCTGATTAGAAGTTGACATGTTAATATTTAATTGTTTGAAATTGTAGAGTATTCCNAATTTATTTTAAATACTCTATCTTTAAAATGTCGCCGCTCGGGTGATGGACTTGTGCTTATGTATTTATTCTCATAAATATCCTCAGTTACGTGCTGATTAGAAGTTGACATGTTAATATTTAATTGTTTGGAATTGTAGAGTATTCCCGTTTGTTTTTTTAAGTAACTTTTTATATTTAAAATTATGGTTTGAATTTACGTAACGTGAAGTAACTTTTTATTGGAATTTGAATTAGGATGACTTTAATCTTTTGTAACGTAAGTTCTGTTTGAACAGCTAAAGTTTTGTTAATTTATGGAACTGTGTGTCCCATATTCTCAGTCAGATCGGATAGTCCCGTGGGAGTTTGGCTTAGGTCTGGTAGTCAAACCCTTACGTTTTGTAAACACTGTTGTGTGGTCGTCAAATTTAAATTACTTTATATTTATGATATCGTTTTCTGTGAATTACGAAACCTTTGGAACCATATCAAGGTGCCCATTAGGCCCTTATATTTTTGTATCGCATTTAAATATCTATGCTGTGGTATTGTCTCATATAGACTGGTTTATCAATATTATGATGGATTTCATGTTTCCTTTGGTTAAAACACTTGTGCAACTTTAATGATATAAATTTGTTTGCTTCGAGCATAATTTCCAACTGTACTCATAATGATATAATGAGACCATCTATTGTCATCTGCGCTATTGTCATTTAAATGAATAAACTGCTCATTTTGTTAAATCTATATTTTTTTTATAATTTCCATTCATCATGTATGTTAAGTTCATCCTCTCCCTATTATTACTTTTTATGGCCGGGTAGTATTAGGACTCAGAGAGGGTGCAACACAGGGAATCAAACCTGTAGTGATAATGATTTGCACCCCTTTCATATATTAAAAAACTCATGAAAGAAGTGCATTTTTCTTTAAAGTATTGTATATAAAATATCCTTTTAGTAATTCATCCATGGAGAATACCATGCTTTTCAGAATTAATGTCAATAGATTACACCACAAAGCTTATTTTTTCTTTCAAAAATCAACTCCATAGTATTTACCAAAACAGCAAGTGACGCTAGCTACCCAATAGGAAGCTAGCCTTAACAACACCTGTTGCCAGGACTTTCTATTAGTTTGTTTTGACACTGGTGACAAGAGGTCCAAGAGGTAAGCGATAGGTCATATATTAGCCGCTTGTGTATATGAGCATGTAGAAGTAACATAAATTTACACAAAACAAGCTACTCAAAACACGGAACGTCAAAGAAAAATAATCTGTAGTTCAACTAAACTGTATCATCTAAAATATTATCTTCAGTGCCAAAGGTGAAATCATCTTAATAAAGCATGTGCAATTTCCGAGGTCTTACTTATTTCATTAGTGTAAGAAATATCACTATAGTTGGCGCTCAATCACGAGGCTATAATACCCAATATTATTATAATTGGCACTCGATCACGAGGCTATAATTATCTCATCAGATAATGAGAACATTTTAATTGGCACTCAATCACGGGGCTATAAGTACCAATTATCACACAATAAATTCAGCAACGTTTAAATTGACGCCCAACGCAGACCAATTAAATCAATAACGTTTTAACTTAGGTCTCTTTACTCAGTGGGCAGACAAGCTACCGACTGAACTGAGGTGCCTGATTAAAAAAATAATGAAATTTTTCAAGTAAATTTAGTTTTAAAGCTCTAATACTGTTTATTGGTGATTCAGAACCATTTATAAGATGAACTTAACAATCAGGCCCCAAGCCAGTAGTTTAACACACAAATAAATGTATGACTGTTAAAATGAATGGATTATAAGAGATAATGTTAACATGTTAACATTTAACATTTAATAATTAACTATTCAAGGAACACCCAATAAACAATAACAAAAGGATCTGATTATAAATAAAAAGATAATATGTGATATGAAATATAAGGAAAATGTTAATGATAGAAAAAATTCTAATTAGCAAAAAAATATTGAGATTATAAGAATTTGAATAGTTATAGATAATAACAAGTCTGAATAAATATATATTACATTATATAGAAGAAAAGATATAATGAATAAAATAATGGCAAGCCTAAAGCAATGAAAACTTTACAACTTTATAATTCTTATTAAGGATTGTGAAATCTAGTAGAAAAAGAACAGGTTAAAAACGGAATAGGTTAAAATACAAAAAACATATCAAAATTAGACAATACAATACAAATAAAAATCACATATTCTAAGGTTACATGTTAATGAATAAAACATTAACAAGTAGGATATATTAATTATAGTAAAAAAGTTAACATCAAGTTTAAAGGTAATATTATGATAGATCCAGAGTTGTCAAAAGGAAAAGTTAAAATTTAACCAATGGTAGTGAACAGGGGAATTAGGTAAAAAATTGTTTAGTAGAGGTTAGAGAGGATAATTATAGGTGAGGACTTGAAACAGAGTCAAAATTATGTAGAATATGAAAATTGATACAGAAAAGTTGTTGAATATATAAAAAAATAAATAAAAAAATAAATGACGAAAATTAAGAATTAAGAACATCAAACGATAACCTAATAATCTATATTCTCTTCTCTTTTTTGTAGTTTCTTAACATGAGTCTGTTGGGCTAACTTTATCTTCCTTCTCTAATTAATTTAAGTATTTTCTTTCTGGTTATTGTTTGATGTTCTTAATTCTTAATTTTCATCTTATATTTTTTGTAATTTTACATTGGTTTTCCTCAGACCTGATGATGGCGTTTGTACGTCGAAACATGTTGTCAGACAACCGGCCCTCTGGCATTCAAGGCTTCAAGGCTTAAGGAGTGGAACTAAAAACCAGCTAATGAACACTTATATATTCAACAACTTTTCTGTATCAATTTTCATATTCTACATAATTTCGACTCTGTTTCAAGTCCTCACCTATAATTACCCTCTCTAACCTCTACTAAACAATTTTTTACCTAATTCCCCTGTTCACTACCATTGGTTAAATTTTAACTTTTCCTTTTGACAACTCTGGATCTATCATAATATTACCTTTAAACTTGATGTTAACTTTTTTACTATAATTAATATATCCTACTTGTTAATGTTTTATTCATTAACATGTAACCTTAGAATATGTGATTTTTATTTGTATTGTATTGTCTAATTTTGATATGTTTTTTGTATTTTAACCTATTCCGTTTTTAACCTGTTCTTTTTCTACTAGATTTCACAATCCTTAATAAGAATTATAAAGTTGTAAAGTTTTCATTGCTTTAGGCTTGCCATTATTTTATTCATTATATCTTTTTTTCTATATAATGTAATATATATTTATTCAGACTTGTTATTATCTATAACTATTCAAATTCTTATAATCTCAATATTTTTTTGCTAATTAGAATTTTTTCTATCATTAACATTTTCCTTATATTTCATATCACATATTATCTTTTTATTTATAATCAGATCCTTTTGTTATTGTTTATTGGGTGTTCCTTGAATTATTAATTATTATTATTATAATTCTCCTTACTAAATCACTATGAATGTAATTAATATGTTAACATTTAGTTACTATTTTCTATTATTCTATTATATTTATAGTTCTTCTTAAGTTTATAACTTTTTCCATGATTCAAATTTGGGATTCAAAGGTAAATTGAAGATTCGGATTTGAGAGGATTCATAAAATAGTTGATCAACTCAACTTTAAATAAATTGTTTGTTTAAAGAACACTTATTTTACATTGTTTATTATGGATGTTTGAGATGTTCTTAAATTGGTTCACACAATTTGTTTGACCTTTTATTTTAACAACATTCCTTTTTTTTTAAATAAACTATTCCCTTCTTTAATAAGTCATTTTAGGTACCTATGGAAAAAGATATAAGAAAAATTAAGAGAGGCAAATATAATAGTTTTCAAAATGAATAGCAGAACACCATAGTGGCTATGAAATTGAAGGGGAAAAATATTCAAATTTTATGATATAAAATACTTTGTTATACATAATTATTTTTGGAATGCACTTAAAAGTAAATTAACTTATACCAGTACTTAGATAAAAATAATGTTAACAAAGACATGACAGATAAATATACCATCTTACCTTGCCAACTCGCTGACGTTCTCTACAATTTATTGGACAATTTCAAATTCCCTAACATTTTCAGGTTTTTCATATTTCCTATGAGTGTGGCCACCCTTAATAGAGCTCACGCTTTACATTGTTGACATTCGTAATGATTGGATGATTTTTTTTTTTTTTTACAATTTAGCTAAGTGGCAGCAATATAAAATGTGACTCAAGTCCCTATTTTTTTTATTGTGAAAGCAATATTGTTTATCCGTCTTATTGATTCTTATTCCGCTTTCCTGTCCTTTCTTCCATGTAAAAAAAAATTACATTTAGAGTGATACAAGGTTTTTCTTTATGAGTTATTTTTAATAGTAATATCATTTATATTATTATTTTGATTACATGATTATAAAAATTAGATATTAGTCAAATCCGAATCTACATTTTATTTTCAAATCTCGAATCCGAATCCTGGCAAATTGTTAAAAATATTAATGATATACAAATATACCTAAATAATCAACCCCAGCCACCCCTCAAAAAATACAGGTTAAAATCAAGTCAAGTTGTTAAACAATCTAGACTCATTATCATATTCTGAAAATTGATAAATGACCCCTGGACACGGGAATCGAACCCGGGCGCTCAGCTTAGTACGCCAATGCTCTTACCACTGAGCTATCCAGGATTCGTCCCGTGCCCATGGTCATTCTTCACTCATATTTTAAGGACAGAGTCTTTGATGGACGTGTGGAAGTCATCATCTTATAAATACGTGATTATATAAGATCATAGCCATCAGACGGGATGAATTCTGGCTAGCTCAGTGGTAAGAGCATTGGCTTACTAAGCTGAAAGTCCCGGGTTCAATTCCCGTTTCCAGATATCATTTTTCAATTTTCAGAATTTGATATTTAAATGGTGCTATCCTCACTAAAATGCATGAATGATAGCTTCGGCTATCTGAATCATTAACATATGCATTCTCGTACAATTATAATATAATTGTAAAATGGCTGCAATAATGTATGCCAATCACCGAATCGTGGGTGGCTGTGTTGTCTGATGGCTGTGGTCTTATATAATCACGTATTTATAAGCTGATGACTTCCGTACGTCCATCAAAGACTCTGCCTTAAAATATGAGTGAGGAATGACCATGGGCACGGGACGAATCCTGGATAGCTCAGTGGTAAGAGCATTGGTGTACTAAGCCGAAGGTCCCGGGTTCAATTCCCGTGTCCAGGTGTCATTTTTCAATTTTCAGAATATGATATCTAAATGGTGTTATCCTCACTAAATGCATGGATGATAGCTTCGGCTATCTGAATCACTCACATTATTATTTGAAAATCAAATTAATCAAAATTTGAATGTCTTTTAGTTATTTTTAAAAGTGTTGTTAGAACGAATTAAGTTTCTAAAAAATGTGAAATAAACAAATTAAGCTTAGTTATTCTTTGATCAACTTTAATAATCATTGAAGGATTATCATTTATTTTAATAAGAAAGGAAAAATAAAAATAGATTTTTTTAATAAAGATTAAAACAATATACTTTACAATCAAACATACATTGGAAATAGTGAACTCAATAATGCCTAAGTATGTTTTATTATTATTTTCTTATATATATATCTACTTTCTATCTTTGTGTAGAAAACAAGAAATATTTTTGATTCTTGTGATATATCAATTTCTGAGAATACATTCTATTTAAAATAAGAACATATTTTCAACTCTTGCAATATGTTCATTCCCAATTTATTAGGCAGGACTATGTTTGAATATTTTTACAATTACTTCAATACCATATTTAAAAATAATAATAAACTCTTAGTTAAAATCAATTTAAAAACAAATTATGAATTAGCAATTTGATTATTAAAACTCGATAGCGTTTACTAAGTGATAAGATTACCTGAATAGATTTCAAACAAACAACCGATATACAATACGTATGCCGGTAGGCGTAAGTAAACAGTTTTATTGGTGTCTGACTGTTGACGGTATTTATTTTTCATAAAACCCAACAAAATATCTACCTTATGGATCGTAAACAATAAATTGGGGTTCTTGCATAGTTGTAGATAGTTAAAACCAGTTGGGTAGTAAGACTTAACAGTATCTTTATTTAATCATCATGCTGGCAAGTAAACATAATATATCATGGCGGCTGACTTTGTATCGTGTGTAATGGTGGCTGACTTTGTATCATATTGTGTAATGTGTTCTTATTTCTGTTAAAAAAAGCTATAATTTGTTTTATTTATTTTGAGTTTATTTTTAATTATAGTTTTGATTTTCAGTTATTGAAGAGTTTTAATGTGTTCATTAAAATATTTTTCAAGTATGTGAGGTAAAATTTTTAGAAGTGAGCATGACTGCTGAAACGGTCGAGTCCAAGTTTCCCATATAGGTGAGAGGGTAGGTTACTAAGCAAGTTAGATTTTCCATTCCTAACAATTTTTTTTTTAATAATGATTTTATTCATGCTTATCTCTTTTGTCCGACAAAATAAGAAATTACAGATTAAGGTATACTTTTCAATTAGGCCTAACTAAGTAATTTTTTGATTGAAAATAATATTATGCTTTGTTTATGAGGTGAAAGAATCGCCCATCGAATCCAGTAAAACACCGAATTCTTGAATCTAGAATACTTGTCAGGATTCAATGGATTCGAAGATTCGATTGGCCCATCTCCAATAAAAATAAAATTACAATAAATACTTACGCTAAATGTAGGCATTGTTTTCAATATGAAGTCTGCAGATCTGAAAGGTTCCGTTGCAGCTGCAGAATGCAGTCGCAAGAGGGCTCGAGTGGCCTCTAGTTGTCCTTGGAGAACCAGACCAATCATAGTCTCCCAATACTCAGGCTCAGACTCAGCCCCATTGCCTTCTGTTTCCATGGATATATAGCTAGCATCTATAATGGCTGTGGCCCGCCGTTCACACCGGAAGAAATGGAATCGGATCCATTCCAGAAGTTGTGGCAGTACAATATCTCCTTAAACAAAGCAAAGTTGTGTGGTTAGATAAAGAATATTAATATTTTCATAAATCAAATTCCCAAAATTGTAGTAAAGTAGAGGAATAGCTTGTTTACTACAAAAAGCAACATTTAGAATGATAAATGGTGTAAATCCTCGGGCAATTCAAAATTAGGTGTGATGAATTAATGCTATCTTAACAGAAGTCGATTTTTTTAAATATAGAAATATTTTTTGCTAAAACAGATGAGTAAAATTTAAGGGTTAATAAAACAATTTTTTTACTCTAGATTGATTGTCAATGGCCAGGATGAACTCTGGAATGTGTAAATAAGAGTAGTGCTGCACTTGGATGCTAAAGTAGCTAGCTAGATTGGTACTTGTTTTATTACTTAAGATTGTATGTGTAGGTCTTTTACTGTGTGGTTTAAAAAGTGAGCTTATTTTAAACCAAATTTACATTCTCATTCTACAACTTCAAGATTTTGAGGCATTAATCAAGATATTAACTTGAATTTCTCAACAACAACAAAAAATATATATATTGTGATAAAAACAAAACAGTGTCAACCACTGTACTAATTTTTTCATTTTATTTGTACCACTATGCTGCCAGTGTTAATTTCACTTGCAAATTTGGAAAAAAAAAAAAGATCTGACTCTCAAAATTTCCTCAATTATACTTAAGGATTCAAGGCAATTGATAGATTTGAGGGCCCCATCTGTATTTCATATCTTATTACTTGTTGTGGAGAAGAGTAACCACCACCTTCGTGCTCTTGTCTGTGTCATAGCTGATCTCACCTGGCACGGCATCAACATAGAGAATCTCACACAGATGCCAGAGGAATTCAACGTTGTAAAAAATAGACACCAAAGACGACAAAGTAGCTTTTCTCGGCTCGGACGCTCGTTCAAGTTCCTTTTGTAAGTTTTCAAGACATGCTCGAATAATGGCCCTGTAAAAAACACATTAACATTTATTTTCATTAGTACATTTTACATCATTGTTATATTAAATTAATCGGAGGGACAGGATGAGAAGAGTGGATTAAGGGATAGTTGCCCATAAGTGATAGGTTCCACGAGGAAAACCACATAATGTGAATATTGCCGTATCATTTAAATACCAGAATTTTCACTTACTAGGATTTGAGAGTGAGGTATCAAAGCTTCGAAAATCATGGTTTCAAGATTAATTCTTGAATATTTCAATACTGGTAAGAATTGAGGGTATTGAGTTTGATATCCCTAGATAAAACAAGGTAGAGGGATTGGGAAGTTACAACCCATTTTCTTTAAAAGCAATGACCATTTGTCCAGTGGCAGCAGTGTCATTGTTTTTACTCTAAATGACATATAGGTATCTTTCTCACTATCATTTTATTTCTACTCATCTTTTCATCATTCATCATTTTGTTCATGTAAAATATATTACTTACGAATAAACTATCAACCACTAAACACACATTTAACAATTACATGAGAGTGATTTAAAACCTACAGTATAGCTTCTTAAATAATCTATAAGCCATCAAACATGTTACAACCGTTGTTCCAAGCAAGACTTACAAATATGGGGAGTGCAGACCATGAGGGAAATTAAAATAAATGATGTGTTTTGTTGTTGTTGTTGTTGTTATTATTATTATTATTGTTATTATTGTTGTTATTGTTGTTATTGTTGTTATTATTGTTATTATTATTATTATTATTATTATTATTATTATTATTATTATTATTATTATTATTATTATTAGCATCGCATCTTACTACCCTTTTGGGTTGTACACACTTACGCTAATGTGTAATGGTAGGGTGATTGTGAGATGAAATGGAGAACCTACAGTTTAACATGGAATTCGAACCATGGTGGGGGTCTGGCATTCCCCTTAGTCACAAGTTGTGATTAATACACGTCTTATCAGAGGTGAAGGAAGGGGTTGGCAATAAGATAAATCTGTGCCGGGACCAGGGATTGAACCCCAGACTCCAACCACAGAAGTCTGATACCTTAGCCCCTAGACCGCCAGGTCACCCCATATTTTGTCTTCCTTTCTTGTCCAGATAACCCAAAGGCCAAAATACAATGCAACATCTTTGTTCAGCTAATCAAACTGACAATTTAAGTGAAAATTTGAATGGCAGTGGTAAAAATAGGTGGATTAAATGGCAAGCTAATGTAGTCTGGTGTGTCAGTTCAAATTCCAACCAGGTGTATAAGGGATGATTTTTCCTAAATGGTTGTCCACTCTGTTTTCACAAAAACATTTCCTCTAAATTCTACCATCCTCCTCCTTAATAGATTAATGCAATTAAATGCATTGAGCTTGTTTTAGTAGTGAGACAGTAAGGCAAAAAAATATTGGAAATTTGTCATACCCTTATATATAGAAGGAAAATTACAGTGTCATTACCACTTCTTTGGTTTTACATGACAGCTAGCAGATGCTATCAGTAATGCCAACATTGTCTGAAACTAACTTTTGTCAACATATTTGGGAATAATTATTATTTGCTAAGTATTACTAATAGTATCACTAAAATATTATCAATCACTTTTAACAATACTTCCCCAAGGATTACAGTATAATTTTATTTTCCATAATCAAATTTGAGAAAAAAAATCTAGTAAATTCATTTAATTATTTCTTTTAACTCTTGTGGCAATTACAGGTTAAATAGAAAGGGCAATTTAACATTTTAGGGTATTATATTCAGTTATTTGTATTTTTACAACTGGCCTCGCATATCATTAACTTAAATAAATGGTTTGTGATAATAAATTTAAAAAACATACAAAATGTTTGTGAAATAATATAAAGTTTAAATTTGGTAAACACGAGTATTAGTAGTGTTCACCGTCCAACCGGCAACAAGGGCCTCTACGTCACCAACTGGCAACATAGTTTCTTATCAGTGGTCATATTTGTTTTAGCATCTAAGGCCACTTTTAAGGAACTCTTGTTTTAAAAATTAATTTGTATTAAACAGCAAAAGCAAACTTCAAAACTATACAAACAACCAAACGGTTATTCTAAAACCAAAATCTAACAATTTTAAATAGACATTATTACAGTGAATTACCATCTAAAATATGGTTAATAAAACCACATGTTTGTGTCTACAAGTTGAAGCGAACAAAATATTTTATAGTAGCGTATTTAGGCGTGTATATGCTACCGTTAATAATTTTACTACAAATTTTAATACAGTGTTTTTTTTTTAATATTAATTCGGCTACTTAGTAATCTGTGTGTTCTTTTATGAATATTAGTTCGGTGTGTGAGCGTGTTATCCTTGAAAAATAAACTGATTTTTAATAATCTTAGAATAATTATTTATCTAATATAACATTAAGGCGAGTGATAAAAAAATAGCGAGTGTTTCTCACTGATCAATATACAATATTATATAAATACTTTGCTAAGACTTCAAGTTTTAAGTTATTGTAGTTTTATTAGAGACTTTGTTATAAATGTTTAAGAGTAGTGAATCTAAAATAGACCCACCCACCTATCATCATTAACATGGCTGAAGATGATGAAGAGGACGACGACGAATATGATGATGTAGAAGAAGTTGTTGCGACCCCGTTGGAAAACACTTAAAAGGTACAAGCTAGTTCATAATGAATATGACTTATTTGTTGTAATAGTGTTAAAAAGGTTTATGACAGTGTATTTTTCTCTTTGTGTGATACTGTACATTCAGATTTTTCACATTTATAATGTTATTAATAATACTATTAACAAATTATTATTTATAAAATAAAAAAAAATTTATTAAAAATTATTTATTAATAATAATAAAAACTAATATGGGATTCAATGCAAATTTTTTTTTAAATGTTTGATATTGTAGAAAAGATTAATAACCAATACTAGGCCTAACATCAACATATCAAGGTCAACAATTAATTTAAAAATAAATAAAACTGTCATATATGTTTCTTGTATAGACCTAAGCTTTGACTGTCAGAAGTGACAGCTGCTAAAAACATAATTTTGCAGATCATGTGGTTCGGCGTAGGGATACATATGACAATCTTCACATAAATTCACCAAGTATTTTTCAATTTACTCAAATAAAAATTGCATTATTAGAGATTTTAATAACTGAATTAAAAATATGAACATTAAACTGTGAATCCTCAGTATTTGTTTTACTGGTAAAAAAAAAGTGCTTTAGGTCTTTTTGATTAGGTGGAAAGTGTACAAATCAATAACTCACCTGTATTGCTTGCTCATTTTCAATAAATCAGATCTAGCTTCACTCATTGTTGCCTTCGCCATTAACTTTTGACCTTCCAGGAAAGTTCCATTGGATTCATTGATAAGCTTCCTTATCATTGGGTCAAACAATAGAATATCCGGCCTCACCTCATGGATTTTAGCTTCATGTGGAGCCGATTTATTTGAAAGTTCTGCGAGGAATGATAAGAAGGCAATGCTATGGGTAAACCATACCTATGGCTCATCTATATTGGGAGTGTAGGTAAGTGACAGTTAGCAGAAGACTCTTTATTGCAAATAATGGCTGAAAGTCACTAATGTCAAACAATTCATAATGATTATTTTGTCTTGGTAATAATATACAATAAAAAGTGTTATCAAACGAATCTCATAATACTTCAAGCCAATGTTTGCAATAAATAATCTTTTGCTTGCTGTCAGTTACTTACTCTACCACCATAGATGGGCTATAGCTCTTATAACATAATAGTAAATAGTCATACCCAGGTGAAATTTTACCTAAGGCAACTGTCTTGCTTGTACAAATCACAGGGTTTGTAGTAAATTTTGTGCTATGCAAATCTACAGATCAGTACTTATTTTAGATTCCTCTAACTAACTTTTTGTATCATCAAGAATATTATCATAATAATTTCCATACATTCACTGATTAAAATTTATCATTTATGGATAGATGAAAGGTTTAAAAAGTAAGTTAACTAAAATAATAGGAGGCAGGAGCTACTTTTCATATTTGTTAAATAGTTTTTAGAGACTTTTCACTGTTTATTATAAATAAAGATAGATTTTAAATATTAATTTTGTTTAACATTTAGTTATAGCCAAACTGAATTAATAAAATATACTTTTTAACACAGCCGAAAGGTTAGAGAAGCTGACCACATATCTAAGAATGTGTTTATTAATTATGTAATATTGATGGAGAGAACGTTTGATAAATAATGTAGCTTAGCACAATGCAGGAAAAGGGTAAGATTTAGTAGGTGCCATTTGGGCCCATATTAATGTGGTTATGATAATGCACAGTGAATTTTAAGAGTTTATTATCTAATTAAGACATAAGGCAATCATTATTTTTAAATTTTGTTGTATCTTAAATATGGTAGATTGGTTCCCCTGTTCTAGATCCATTGTTTTAATGAAAACTTTAGGTTGTCATCAGGGCTGTGGAGTCAATTCACCAATCCTTCAACTCAGACTCCTTTATTTTTCTAATGTCCGACTCAAACTTCTTCATAAATCATTTTAGAAAACATTCTAAGTAATAATGAAGTAAAGAGTTGTAATGATTATATTTAAGACTTAGATAAAAACTTAAGATTAGCAATATAAAGTAAAAGGTTATTATACACTGATAAATTAATGAAATGTTAAATCATATTAAAAAGTTGAAATTGATACACTTTAATGTTAAAACCGCTATGCTGTGCTTACAACAAGCATAAATATTTCAAGATAAGTTTAAAAATATATAATAACATCATCAACAACAATTATTAGATCATAAGTTGATGACTAGTCAAAACATAACATATACAACATATTAAAATAATTAAAAATATCTAGAACAAAAATTGAGGATAAAACAAGTTTTTAAATTCCAACACTGATGTTAAATAGTTACATACAATTAATCTCGTAGGAATAGCGTCTTTCAAAGTGGTACAAAAGAATGTAATTGTAAAGTCTAGAACTGCAAATAAACTTTGGTAATTAAAATAAGTTAAGTGTAGAATCTAAGTTCTTATTCTTGTTTAGTCCCATTACTCCTTTTAGCAGATGATCGGTGATTAAAATAAAGCATATTCAATTCTTGCTGACGTGTTTCAATACGATTATACCATAATTCATGGCACTGTGGAATGAAATGAAAGACTATTAAAAAGACTGCAGAGAGTGAAAAAACAAAAAATAATGATATCAAAAACTTGAAAAAACACAAATAGGTAAACAAACAAACTTACCAAAGTCGTTGTGCGAATACATAAGTTGGTGTTGCGACTGAAATGTTGAAACTAAATTGGGGTGTGGTTTAAACAGACGGGTATGAGGAAAAACAAAAAACTATCGAAATAATGCCATGGCAACAAGAGTTTACATGACCACGGTGAAAAACCAATGGTGAGGAAATGTCTATTAACAATGAATGAAATAAAGAGTAAAAACAAAGATAGATAAATTAATGGAATGACAATAATGAAGGACTGGTAAACAAATCTTCTCAACACGGCTCGATCGGTCATTGACTACCATCTTTCACAAACTCGCCGCCTTCAATAGTCTAGTTCACTGATTATTAAATATCCCACTCAGTAAATCTAACCAAAGAACTGATCAACATTATTAAATTAATAGCCACCAACAATGGGTATTCTCACTCCCTCATCTACAGAATCATATACAAACAAAAGAAAAAAATTAAATTTCATAACTTCTCAACCACCCTTAATAATGATCACCATAACTGTTCAAAACAAAAGATAAATGGGTCAAATTCACTTACACCGGTCCTGAAACCCTTCACATCACAAGCATTATTAAAAAGTACAATCCCATCGCTTTTTCCACCAACAACACAATAAAGAAAAATATCAGTAATAGTAATTTAAACAAAAATGATATATAATAAAAATGAGATTTATAAACTTACATGTGAATGTAATAGTATTTACATTGACAAGACTGGAAAAAACTTCAAAGTTCGTTACAAGGAACATATTTCATACTTCATACATAACAGGACCAAATCAAAATTTGCAGATCATCTTACAAATTCCGACTGTGAACCCAAACCAATAAAACAATGTATGGTAACCCTTCACATTTCTCACAAAGGCACAAAATTAAACACTGCCGATATTTTTATATACAAGCAGTATTATTTCAAAACAAATCCATCATCAACGAACAATTACAACAATCTAACCAAATTCTAGTAACCTCATTAACACATCTACCTAAAAAAAATTAAAATCCTATAACCTTCATTATCCTGCTCTTCCCTCCAGCGTAGTCAATGACCTGATCGAGCCGGTGTTGAGAAGATTTGTTTACCAGTCCTTCATTATTGTCATTCCATTAATTTATCTATCCTTGTTTTTACTCTTTATTTCATTCATTGTTAATAGACATTTCCCCACCATCGGTTTTTCACCGTGGTCATGTAAACTCTTGTTGCCATGGCATTATTTCGATAGTCTTTTGTTTTACCTCATACCCGTCTGTTTAAACCACACCCCAATTTAGTCTCAACATTTCAGTCGCAACACCAACTTATGTATTCGCACAACAACTTTGGTAAGTTTGTTTGTTTACCTATTTGTGTTTTTTCAAGTTTTTGATATCAATATTGGTGACCTGGCGGTCTAGGGGTAAGGTGTCAGACTTCTATACTGGCGGCCGGGGTTCAATCCTCGGTCCCGGCACAGATTTATCTGATTACCAAACCCTTCCTTCACCTCTGACAAGATATCTTGTGAATGTGGGGAATGCCAGGCCTCCACCGTGGTTCGGATTCCACGTTAAACTGTAGGTCCTCCATTTCATCTCACAATCACCCTACCATTACACATTAGCGTAA